>DWPQ01000101.1:0-22298 GCA_018251795.1 Perichares adela
TTACGTCCCTACTTAACTTCTCTTTTCATCCAGACTTCATAAGTCCGCCGACGCTTTGGCGGCGGAGAAGGACGCGGAATATCTTTTTTAGAGTTCCGTACCTCTAAAGGAAAAAACGGAATCCTTAAAGGATCGCTTTGTTGTCCGTCCGTCCGTCTGTCAAGACCCTTTTTCTCAAGAACGCGTGGAGGTACTAAGCTGAAATTTATATTAAATACTCAGGTCTGCTGCCCTTGAAGTCAAATATCTAAGCCAACGCAATCAATAGATACAGCCGTTTATGCCGCAAATTTTCGAAACTAACAAGGGAATCAAAACCTACAGGGTACTTCCCGTGAACTTAGAATCTTGAAATATGGTACGAAGCAACGTCTTAAAGTACAGATAAAGGAAAGATTGCGAAAACCGTAAATTTTTAGTTACACACTCGGTGCGCGAGTCCGACTCGCACTTATATAATACGTACGCACGTATATAAACTGAGTAGTACTGAACCCAGCATCCAAAAATACGAGGCACCGTATTCTTTGTTTACCAGGGTGCATTGATTTTGATTGAGGGATGAATAGAACTCCTTACACCTCAAGATTTACAATGTACAAGAGTACACCGTATAGTTCGTAAATGCAAAATGCAAACACCGCCGTATTTTGGATTTTCCCATCGTGGCTGCAATATTAATGAATAACCTTTTCATATAATACCGATACTTGTGGGTTTGACACTTTGATCTAAAAAAAGAACTGGTCAGCACAGATAAAAAACTGTTTATGTCCTGCACACTCAAAGTCTGACCAAGGCCGTCCGGTTAATCGACTCGCTTTGTCTTATAACAGGCTTTGAACAATGTTCAAGTAGGTAGTATAAATGTATTGAATCAGTTATACTCTCTACCATTATGAATTATGAATATCTGTTAAACATTAAACGTTGTACTCCACGGATGAGTTTTTCAACTTATAAAGTACCTCAACTAAGATTGGCCAATTTTGAAATTGGTTCAAAAAAAGCATTCCATTAAATTATAATTAGAAGATAAGCGTTTCATTTGTGAAAAGTTCCAACGATCCATTTTAAAAAACCAAAAATATTTTGATGTGTTCTGTTTTAGTGTTAACGGGAGAAAAAACTACATTCGGTACGAAAAATATATACTTCACTAACAACTCATAATGAATCCACTGTTGGATAGGTTCTGCACTCGCATCAAGAGGGTTTAAGGCCATAGTCCATCACGCTGGCCAAGTGCGGGTTGGCAGACTTTATACACCTTCCAGATAATCATAGAGAACTCTCAAATATACAGGTTTTCTCAGCATGTTTTTCTTCACCGAAGCAAACGATAATTATTTTCTAATAAGCATATAACTTTAAAAATTGTTATTGCCAGATTCGTGATCCATTGATGGTAGTGACCTTTTACCATCCGGGACATGTATGTTTTGTCGGCAGTTGATATCAAAAAATATCAAACTACAAACGCCTATCAGTTTCACATGAGCAATATTTCATGTTAAAGCAATATTCAGTTTTTAGGAGTTTATTATATCGCCTAAAAGAGCATTTTATAACTCGACGGCTTGTGTTGACCGTTGGGAATACCACTGGTTTCTTCATCGTTCGTTGGAATTTCTTATTCCCCTGACCCCTTGTGACCCCTTAGTCGTCATCAAGTCACAATAAATTATAATTTAATTTTGATAATAATACATACAAGTAAAAAGTAGGTATTTTAATATTCCAATAATAAAATATTGAAAGTACTTCAATTAAATCTATATTGTACCAAAAATATTGAAAACATTATTTTAATGATTTTAACTAGCGGTCTACCTAAGTCCTGGACGCAGCCCAGGGGGAGGGTTATCATGACCCCCCAGCAGGATCCGCCCTTGATCGTTGTTAGTTGTTCAGTTGTTCTTGACGTTTAGTTCTTCACGTCAAAGGCGCCTAAGAGCTTTCAATACTAGAATTCACCGTTATCGCTATTGCAGCAAATAGGTACGTGAAGTATGGTCCAGCACTCACAAATTACAAACCCGTGCCAATAATATACCAACTTTTTACTTACTATTCAATTTTATCGAATATTTATAAGGTGTAAGGTGCTTCAACAAACTTGAGTCTTAACTGCCTAACCCTCTTTCTTATAATGATAACTGTCACCATCCTATTTGTAATAGACAATGAAATTATTTTCAATGTGCTCTAGTTGCAAGAAGTAGCTAAAATGTAGGCTTCACCTTCTTTAGTAACCGGCAACATGTCGGAAAAGATGTGCATATATTCAAAACTTCTCATCGTTTTGCCAGCAGTTGTTTCAAACAATAGCTCGCATTGATTCCAATAATTCACCTGACGTGACGGCATGAAGATTTTCTTCCTAATAATAATGAAGCTGAACTTTATCTGAAGCAAATTCTGAATTCGAAGAAGTAGATCGATCGTGTGATAAGGAAAGAAAACAATGGTTGTAGATAAATTAATTTATTTGCCTTGTCTTAAGGTTTATTATTTCATTAAACGGAGGCAACATTTAGCAGCTAAAATATTATAAGGCAGTGTTAATTAACTTCAAATATACAATTTAAATATATTATTCTTATAATAAGCTCTACATAGAAATAATTTTGAATCAAAAGGATAATTTAAAAAGCTTAAGCAACCCTACCTTTACGCGATTTTAGCGCCTAATAAATATAATAGCAATAATGTTCTTTACTGGTACTGCAATTAAAATATTATTTTGCCGGACATCTTCAGTAGAACTAGGTATAATTTAAATTTAAGTCCAATACAATTTTCCACCCTGTTTCTCCACTTTTGACGATATTTTTACTTCAAAAATGGGAGCAAATGTTAAGTATATCGTACCAAATAAATAAGAAGAAAAAGAACTGGGGACCCTTCCCTAAAGAAACCACTGCAACTAATAATAAAACAAAGCTCGTTCCATAATATTAATACAAATATAAATATATCTATTACCTAAATAAATAAAAGCGATAAAAGAAAGCGAGCAAACCAAGCACGTGCGTAAATGGCACATGGAATTAGACTTATTACAGTTATAACTTAAACTACTCAACTCGCTTCTGATATCATTTCTAATTCAACTCCATTTATAACTTTAGCTTCGAAATACGTATGTACGTAAATACGTTATTATTAATTTTGCCAACGCCATTTTTGTAAAAAAGTAAAAAAGATTTATAAAAAAAATTTTAAAAGTAAAATTAGCGTACATACTTTTCATGTTAGATATTTCTATTAATTTACTATAATCGTTCGATTTATTCGATAATTCGGGATAAGTTAATATACAATCCTTTTCCGACGAGTCAGATATTGAGTTCCAGAGAATAGATACACCACTTCAAAAGTCTATTTAAAACCAAGACGAAATAATCTTAAATGCTATAACACAAAAAAGAAGGATCATTAATTAATTACTCAATACTCGAGAAACTTTCTAAACTACAGCGAGTAGTATATAGTAGTAAGTATATACAATTGTAATTTAAATAACATACCTACTTAGATAGTTCTATAATCACAATCATTATTTAAGTAATGAAGTCTTGATATTGTTCTTAGGTCGATATTTTAACCTTTTAATTTAAAAGTTTCAGTTCCAACGTTATATAATATTTTCTGTGTGTACCTGCAGTTCCTTTTTCAAGCTAGAATGTTTATATAAATAGTTACTAACTTCTCCTCTTAGGAACATTTTGTGGAAATATAAAAAATACACCAAGAGAATCCTACACCTTAATAATATTGACAATTATTATACACAAGTAACAATTATTTTTACACAAATTATCCGTAACATTACCCTTGTACTTTGGGAGTGTATTATTTTACGTTTTAAATTATGACACACATGAACACACACACAATCGGATCATTACGATCAATTTGAACAAGTGTTGTGGAACGGGAGAACGCACTGTGAAAAATTATGTCTACGAAATTATTTTAATTTGGTATAACTTACAAAAGCATTATCACTTCCACATCGGTGTATCATGTTTGTGACTATTAAATAAATAGGTTCGAACCCAGTACAACGTAGCTATAATACATCACCAGAGCACGCGACCTTTACAACTATACAAATGGTGAGGCTCCTATTCAAGTATTTACATTTGAGCACTCTCAACACATAGTGCGTACTATGACACTTTCGGAAAAGTTTCGAGTCCATGGCAGTATTAAAGTTGTTTAGCCGGACGCGCCCGAGCCGCCGGTGTAAGCGTCCGTGGCCGCTCGTTGACCGGCTCTTATTACATTCTGAACTGTCTGTGCAGCGCCCTGAAATGTTAAAACGATAGAATTTTAACGATAAAATCAACCTTTATACACTTACACACTTGAATATCTTAGTGTTCAAACCACATTGGTCTTTTGCAATCGAATTTTACACGCCCCACAAAGTTTTGTGAGTTAAATTTAACCTTCGGTGAAGGAAACATCGTGTTCTGAAAGGTTTGTGAAGACCGCTAATCCACACTTTAATACAGATAGGTCAATACTACTTTTGATATTGTAAAGCTATCCGTGTTTATCACTATCGCTTCATAAACGTTAATCAATTATTTGTATATCAATCAGTTGAGAAAATTTACATATTAGCCAAATGATTATTTTAATGTTCAAATTAAAGTTCAGGTTCACAACCCAGTCGCTTATTATGTAAATGTAATAAAAAATTGTTATCTGTTTAATAGTTATGCGTAAGTAGAATTTTAATGAAATAGTAATAGTAATAGTTAGATAGTTAATTTCGTGAAATGTAATTTTGCGAAATGATGTACGATAGTATTATAATAATATTCACCTACGACATCTGTAAAAGAATTGCACTGAAAAATTAAAACAGTAAATAGGACACGTAAATATAGACAATTTTATAATTTGTAAAATACAAGTTTCAATGTAAATGAACATAATGTGTTCTATACTAATATTAGAAAGAGGAAAGATTTGAATATATGTTTAATTGTTTTGAATAGGCTCCGAAACTACTAGGCCGATTTAAATGAAATGTGGACCTAGTACAGAGCCTGAGAAAGAACTATTTTATCTGGCAAACACAACGTTTGCGGAATGAGCTAGTATTTTATAAATGTATGTTTTTTTGTCTAAGTAGGTATACTCGCCTGTATTGCGGCTCCTAAGAACTGCGAAAACGCTCTCGTGACGTTAATAGCGGCTGAAACGAGCTGACCCCTCCCAGGGGCCTGTTCTGCCGCTACCACCCTCGGGGGCTCGAGGGGTATCTACCACAAATCACATCAATTATGCATCACTTATACCAAATTTTTAATAGAGTAATTCCTTTGTCAAAAAGCTAATCTTACTGCTATTTATTATTGCATTATTAATTATTTGATTTAATTTAATTTCGATATTAAAAATAGTTAAACATTTAATGTGCGGAGGCTTTCAGTAGGTGCAGTGGAAATTTTAGTTGAAATGTGATAGATTGCATGCAACAAAAGATAATGTACAGTGCAAAGTGAAAAAAATAAATAAATCGTGACATATATATTATTATACATAAATATGTACATGAACGATATAAGACACTATAACCAACATGAAAAATGATTCAACAACACATTATTACTATTTATTATATTGCACGGAATATGCATGACCATATGATTTCTAAAAGTTATATAAGTAGTTTTAACGATACAAAACCGTTAAAATTACGATTATGTAAGTTAAACATTATGTACGAATCTCAAAAACAAAGAAATTATTACCATATTACATAAAGAAATGTATTCATTGCATATTATTATGGTTACATCCAATGCCGTTCGAAATGCATCTTTACTAAAAGCTTTTCTGACCGATAAAAGCACAGTGTGCTCATAGCATGTCAATCACACGTGGTAAACAAAGTTAAGCAACTTTGGATGCGATCAGCTGAAATGAATGACTGCTACTGATAAAAGACTTCTTAGCACTTACTGTTGTTGTTTCTAATGGACATTCTGCTGTTGGCCCAAGCGGCCTTTACAGCTTCACGCAAACAAAAGGAGAGGTTGGAATGCTCAGCGCTTACTGCTCATAAACAGTCGTTAAGTCTTGTCAGACACTATGGTTTAAGAACTTTTTTCATTTGCATTGATCTCCAACCTAACCATGTTAGATTAATATCGAAACCTCATTTCCCCTGTCAATCAACGGCAGAAACTTCAAAGTTGTTAAATATTATAATTAATTCCAGCCGCAGTTATTCATTCTAATTACACAATAATTAATTTTAAATCATATTTTTTGTTTAGTATTGCCAACAGTTAATTTTAATTGAATGTTAAAATGCAAGCTTATAATTGTATTCCGTACATCATGTACAATTCAGCCAATTTACATATGAAGTATTACTCACCAATCTAATAACTAATCACTAACACACACTGGTATATTTACAGCACACACACATTAAACTATTCTTAAATGCCTCAGAACTCGTGTGATCTAGAGATAAGCCCTGTACGTGCTTTCCTTTCTCTTCATGTGCGGAAAATGCTACATTTAGATAATTATTATATCGCTGAAATAGACCATCCTTATTTCTCGCGAATTCTTTTTTTACGTCAATCAGGAACGACATCGATTGGCATCGTGGTTGTTATTTTACAGTTTTATTGCATCGAGTTTTTGTAGCACGTGATTGAGTAATATGGCTTGTTATGTTCTATTTTAACAAAAGGTTAGACACCGATATTATGTCACTTCCAAGGGTTCTTAATCATAACCGAACCAATAGATGTTATAAAATTATTAAACTAACAAGACGATCGCACGGAAACAGGGCTTATTCATAATCACCACATTAAGTGTTAAAATTATTTACAAATTTTTAATTTACAAAACATTATTTTGTTATTTACATGATTATTGTATTGAGTTGTGCTCACAGTAGCCAAATAGCTACTGACAACGTGGAGAAAGTGATTGATAATTAAATTATCAGTAGGCGGGAATACGATAGTGGAACGGGAATAGGAGATAGGAATAGGGTTGATCTATTATGATCGATTAGTCGTTAAAGTTTCCATTGGCCAGAAGAAACGAGACAAATACAATTACTATCCTTCAATTGAATATGATCTTATGTTACACAAAGGCTTTGTTCGTTGAGTTATTATCCAAAGCTTCATAGTTTTACTTTTGGAATGTAAATACGAGTAGTCTTTAAGGGTTACTCATGTTTTCATTTTCACAATTTTTTAATTAATCTATCATAGACTTAATAAAGTTAATTTTTCAATTATAGGTATGTCAATAGTAATTACTATAATTTTAATATACTCTAACTGGATAATATAATATTTTACAGCAACTTGCAAAAACTTGAGATCGTCTAGAATATTTTAACGAAATAAGTGAAAATGTAGGTCGATTTCTTTATTAATAAAACGCAACGATATACGGCACAAAATAGGAATTTTTATGTACAAGCCACTGAAGCTAATTTTAATAAATAAATTGTAAAAAAAAAACAATTATTATTCTACAACCAAAAATACACTTAAGCAAAGGAACTTATGAGAACTACGAAGCAACCTCGTACCCAAACCTCTCAATCAATAAAAAGTTAACTATGTTATATACAATATTTCTATTAATACTATTTTTGTATTTTTTATTTTTATTTTATACAAATTATTTACTTTTTAGATTAATCAAAGATGTCATATGAAGGTTTGGAGATTTCATTTAGTTACTATAAAGTCAACGAATCTTATTTACAGAAAATCCTATCCATTCACATACTGTACAATTTAATTTATTTCTATTAGATTAAATAGGATCACCTCGAAACCATTTTTGTTCACCAAACGATCACCAAGTCCTTTTTAGATTTAATAAATAAATGGGATCCCGGTATTTAATCTACTTCACTGTCCGTCACCTCACCCCCATTCACACAATTTAAGCAATAGTGATTTGAAACCCACTCTGTTTGACGTTGGCGATTCGTCAGCGTTACCGACGAATGGTCCAGAGCCAAACCAATTGACTCTGGAACTCGTTGTAGGAGATGGCGAAGCAGAAGGCCGGACTGATGATGACGGCCTTCTGTTAGGTCTGGCCTGAGTTTGATCAGATCCCGGTGCTGTATCCCTCCACTGCTGCCACAACCAAGCTAGACCATCCAGGATAGGCCTGCGCGGCGCCGGAGGTGGAGGTGGCGGCGTCGTCGTCCGTCTCGTCTTCGGTGTCACTACTACTTGGTTGAGTAAAGCCTACAAGGTTATAGTTATGTCTAAGATAGTCTAAAGATGAAGGTAATGAAAATGATAATATGTATACTAATAAAGTTATAATAGCAAAAGTATTAGTGATAGTCGTATGAACAGCAGAAAGGTAAATAAAAGGGGAAAATAATGTTATCAAACTTGAAGTAAGCGAAAGATCGACGTAAGTCTGCGTTATGAAATGTGATGGTTATGGTTACCTACCATATGTTTACTTCATTAAATTATGTAAAGGGGAAAAATATTAAAAGTTACAACTAACAGACAATCGAAGTTGCTCATCCAAAGAACTTGCCGTGGTTGGACCGAAACCTTGCTCTTTCAGCAACGCAGCTAGGAGTGCATCGTTGCTATTGCCATACTCCGTGCTCAGGGAAATTGATGACTTTGTTGCCTCAGAAACCATTCCAGTAGGTTTTGTCTGCTGAATTAACTTCTGGAGCGCCTCGTCCGATGATTGACCTGAAAGGCATTAATTTCTATTGTAACATAAGGTTGTATCATAATATTGTTTCCCTATATGCAACAACTCTTCATTTTCATTACATTTTCAGGACGCCTAATTTAACTATTGCGTATATTATTACATGACACGATTAATCCTAATAAATCAATATTTATTTTGCATATACTTGGCCATCACATACTACATCTAGCAAATTCATGTACAATCCTGTTACATTGAAGCTGTTACATTAAATTGAAATTATGATAAACACAACAAAATTGTCTAGGTATCTAAAATAAAATATATGAATAAGTTAATGTTACCTGTTAGAGTGATTTTATTTTTCTGTGTTGTGATATCCTGCGCATCCTGCAATTGTTTTAGAGTTTGCAATAATTTTACGTCGTCTTGCACATTCTTCAAATTATCCTTAACAGCGATTTTAGCACCGAAAGGTTTTATTGTAGTTACTGATGATATTGTACTTGCCGTTTGCCTATCAACACTGGGACCGGTACTAGGTTTCTGTGTTAAAGAATCAAAAGGTTCATTTAGCGGAGATGGATTAGCAAGCAGGTTTGATAGCAGCTTCAAATCTTCATTTATAGCAGTTGGTACTTTGTTGGGACTCACTTTAGTGATTGGAAGGGATGGAATGTTAAACTTGGATGGATCTTGACCCGTTGCCTTTAAAAGTGCTTGCAAGAGTTTGGTATCTTCTTCAAATTGTTTTAAGTCATCTTCTATTGACGGCGTGCTTTGTGTAGGAAATGTACTTGTTGAGCGTGTAGTTGTAGGGCGCGTAGTTGTTGGTGGCGTAGTTGTAGTTCGAATTGTAGTAGTTAACGGAGCTGTCGTTGTTGAACTTACAATTCCGGTACCACTTTGTATCTCATTTAAACTTCTTTCTACAGCTAGAGCTATAATACGATTAGCCAGTTCTCCTTCAGTATCTTCATTATTGGAGTTCGTATTCAGAACAGATTTCTAAAATAAAAATGTAAATTATATATCAAAATAAAAATTATATTCTGTTATATGTAGAAAACAAATACTTACTAAATTTTGTAGGAAAGCCAAATCTTCTTCAACTGAAAATGTTGACGTACTAGGTGTGTCTGTAGTAAATGTAGGTATCGCAGAACGTCCTACATTTTGCAATGATATTATATCCCTTGGAGTTGTACTCATTAACGCCGGATTTATTGGTGAGAAGGTGGTAGATATCCCAATATCTTCAGTAGCAGTGCTGACAGGCTGTGACTGAAATGTAGTTGAAGTGATAATAGCTTTAGGCGTTGAAGTTGCGAACACTGGTGATGGTTGAGTTGTATACACGGGCCGTATATTTATAGGAGATGTAGGATTAGATTCCACTGACGTAGCAAGTGGGTTTGACGATATCCTTACGTTTGAAGTAATACCCGATATGATAGGAAGATTTACACTTTGAGTATTCTGTCCTGTAGCTTGTAATAGAGACTGTAAAAGCTTTGTATCTTCTTGCAATCTTTTAATATCATCATTTGATGGTGAAATAGCTTGGGTAGTTGATGTTGCCGTAATGGGAGTAAAAGTTGTGGTAGGCCTGGGTGTTGTAGTTGTAGTAATGATTGTTGGTCTAAATGTTGTTGTTGCAGTAGCAGCTCTTATGCTGTCCACCGACGGCAAATTAAGCTCAGCTGGGTCTCGGCCAGTAGCTTGCAGTAGAGCTTTCAGCAGTTTTGTATCTTCCTCGTACTGGCGTATATCTTCTTCGATTGATCGGAGTGTAGTGGTTTGAGTTCGGGTTACAGGGCTTTGAACTTTTGGCTGACTTGATTTTTGACCAGTTGCTGATAAAAGTGCTTGAAGTAATTTCATTTCTTCTTGTACCTGACTGTTGTTCTGTATTTTTAAGTTTTTAGGGTTACGAGCAATACCTTGTAATAAAGATTGTAGTAGTACATCGTCATTTAAATTATTGTTAATTGTATTCGTTGTACTAGGAATGACAGTACTGGTTGAAAATGTGGTTGTTGGTACAGTAGAAGTTGTCAACATTATGGGCATAGACGTTGTTATAATTGGAGTCGTTGTTTGTATAGTGGTTGTTGTAGGCGCAGTGGTTGTAGTTGTCGCAGGGATTGTAGTTGTAACAGCAGGCGTTGTAGTCGGTGCAATTGTAGTTGTGACAACAGGCGTTGTAGTAGCTGCGATTGTCGTCGTCGTCGGAGCCATTGTCGTTGGCATTTGAGTAGTTGTAGGAGCAAATGTAGTCGCTCTTGTAGTAGTTGATAAAACAATATTTTCAGTTGTTACCGTCACCGACTCTGTTGTTGTAATAGGTTCATTCATTAACATAGGAACCGAAAATTGAGTAGTAAATCCTTCTGTATTCGATTCATATGGTGTTGCCGCATTTCTTTGAGTAGTTGACGTAGGATCACTTGGGTTTTCTAATCTAGTTTGAATTTGTGGTGTCTGCATATTACTTTCTGTAACTGTTTGCGTATTGCTCTCTGTAATTGTGGTCTGAGCTTCATTCGTGGTAATTGATTTAGGCGTTTTTGTAGAAGCCAATTTTTGTACGTTTGACTCTTGTGATGTTACCGTTACTTCGTCTATTGGTATGAATTTGAAAACAGTATTGCCATTGCTGTCACTGGGTTTTTCCGTTCGGATTTGTTTTGTCTGTAATATGTTCAAAATACACTGAATAAATTTACACAACATTACTAATGCAAAGAATAAAATAAGCGTATCGACTCAGAAATATAATTTGTTATACTTTTCAAACCAAGCCTTCACCACTTACCTTTGAAAAATTGTTTCAATATAGTGTTTAATTTTCATGCACGATTTTTTATTTAAAATAATGTAATGAAATCAACTGAGATAAACCATCTACAAATTAAATTAGTCTAAAATTTTAGATTAATTAGAAATATTATTAATGCCAGTTATGAATATGACGACGTAAATAATGATTATACCTCCGGATCGATATCCAGTGTTAATATTCTTGGTTCGCGAGTAGAACTTGTCATTGAAGATATGACCATTTCCTCTTTAGTGGCTGAAGATATACTATTAAGCAAAATCTCATCAACAGAAGGTAGCATTGTAGTTGTGCGTAAACTTAAAACATGCGAGGCAGTGCTTTTTTCAGCAGGCGGCCTATTTGTGGCAGTAGTTATACCCAATGAACTGCTATCTTTTATATTAAGTGCCGATGAGGATATCTGCAATTACGAAATAAAAGGTTATGTTTTGCGGTGTTAAATGACCAAGCATTATGGTGCTAGAGGCATGCAGGGCTTACCAAAAACCCACCGACACCGTCCCTCATATGCATAACCTCGCGTTCTAAATTCAATGCTTATAGAATATTAAGCCCCAAGCACAGCTTCAAGCTAAACAACTTAAAGTCAATACCATCATTTGCAGGTTATTTACAATGTCGGAGGTTAATTGATTTTCCGTTCCGTTATTTGTGGTGTCTGTGGATGTCACAGTATTAGTGGATACACGGATAGGGTTAGACCGCGGTCTGACAATGGCTGGAATGTTATGGATGGGGCTGTATGGATTTCTTAGACTCCATGGGCTGATTGGTAGTACGTCAATTTTTTGCATGATTCGTGGCACTCTAGTCCCATTTGGGAACTTTCGTATTACTGTGTTATTTGGTAGTACGCCATAAATGATGTATGGGCTTGCTTCTGTTAATGATTCCAGTACATTATCGTTAGGATCTTTACGTACCACTGTATTATTAGGCAGAATTCCAAAAATAACATAATCTTTTTTTGGAATAGACGCTGGTGTAGCGACGTTGAGTCGAGAGTTAACTGTTATTACGTCTTTCAATTGTGTCTCATTTATTAGTGTAATTGTAGTAGTGTCGATACCTGCTTGAGTGGTAGTTTCTAAAGAACTATCACTTGTAACAGTTGTTGATTCTGTATTTAGTGGTACTGTAGTAGTTTCAATATTCCCTGATGTGCTTGATTCCACCATTTCTGTATTTGCAGAGGTACTGGTTTGGTCTTCATCTTTATTTGAAACAGTTGTCTCAGCTGCTTCTTGTAATGCAATTGAGTCTTCATTTGTCGTTGATTCCGCAATAGCCACTGGAGTGGTACTAGGAAAAACTTCAACTGTTTCACTAACAGTTTGCAAAGATGAATTATCAATATCTGTAGGTGTAGTGGACAGTGCTACGTCCAAAGGTATTTGCAAAGTAGTTGACTCTATAATGTCAGCCATAAAGGTAGTTGTTTGGGAGTCTTCGGTTGCTATACGTTCACTTAAATTAGGAGGTGTAGTACTTAATAAGGAAGAGGAAAAGGTAGAGGAAGTTGTTGTAGAAACAGTTGATTCAGTCGTGCTTCTAAAGTCAGAAGATTCAGTTGTCAAATTCATTGTATTCATAATTTCAGACAAACGGCTAGAAAATTGAAGATTTGGTTGGTTTATCATGTCAGTTAGAGGTCCAGTTGCTATTTCGGTATTATGTTGTCGTATAAGATCTTCTATCATTTTTAACACTCTTGCTTTCTTGGATAATATCCAAAATTGTAAGGGGGAGAGCTGACTAGGATCTTGTATATTATCAATATCTTCTAACTGTTGTAATGACTGCGTCATCATTGCCATGGATGGTGAATTTTCATTTTGGGCATCATTAGAAGTATCTTCTAATTGGAAATTTGTGAAAAATGGAACAGGTGCAGGTTTATTAGTAGTGACACTGATACTGTCTGCAGTACTTGTTGCAACATTGATAGATTGGCCATTGCTTGCCAATATGGGCATATTTGTAGAGTCTATGTCCGATCCAGACGAAGCAGCAGTACTTGTACCGGGAACAATATTCGATTTAATTTGCTGTGTCGGAGGTTCTGTTGTCAAAGTGACATCTGCAGCCGTAGCCTGATTATCGGACAAAGACACTGCGCTTAACAAATTGAGGCTATTTACAGCTTGCGTGTTTACACTTGACGCTTCTATTACAACAGTTTTATCAGGAGTGCTCTGAGCGGTATTTACATTGTTTATACTTAAGTTCGTTACATTTTGGAGGAGATTTTCACTAGTAATGCGGTTGTTAATTTCTACATTAGCAGTATCAATAATGTCCTCCAAACTGTAAGGTGTAGTATTAGGTGTAGAATCCGCATTGTTGATGTCAGTCGAAAGTTTATCCAAAGCTCTAGGTATTAGTGATTTCAATAACTTTGCCATATCTACAGAAATTCTAGATTTACTGTCTTCATCCATATTTTGAATAATATTTTTTATATTATTCGATAACATGCTAGTTAGTTCGGATGATACTAATAAATTATTAGATAATAAAAGATCAGACACACTATTATATACCATTGTAGGGCTGTCAGTCGATGGCTGAGTTGGCGGTGGAACAAATGCAGTCGTAAATTTGTCTGTTGAAGATTCGGTATCTGAATATAGCACTTTTATTGCAAAAGGTCTTCTTGCTGATAGGGGAGTAGTAGGAGTTGTAGGAAGGAGGGTGGAGGCAGATAATGGAATATTCACAATAGTCGTTTTGCCTTCTTCAATTTTTAGTGACGGTGTAACACTTTCCCCAACCGACATACTGTTAAACACATTTGGTGTAATCTTATCAGTGGTTTGTACAGATTTAGTATTCGTGGTTATACTAATCGTTGACAACATGTCCTGACTTGCTAAGCCATCGACACTATTTACATTTATGTTGTTACTCACGCCGTTGAGTGTTTGTTTTACATCGCTATTAGTATTTTGTGTTTGCATTACTTCTGTTGTGGTAGATATTCGAGGTCTGGGAGTAGAAGTAAGAATTTCAGCTAAAGCATCAAAAATTGACACAGTAACCGAAGGTGAATGATGGGAAGCCTCTACGTTCATAACTTGTAACGGTTTCGCCAGACTCTCAGAAAGTCGTAAGTCAGCAGAAGACAGTATGCCCCCTGATTGTGTAAACGAAATAGCGTTCATGTCAGGCCCTAATTGAATTTCTTCTCCCTCTACCTGAAATAAGAAGTAGTCTCACCCATAAAACAGAAATATAGTATTGGTGTAACAAAGGTGTGAATAAAAGTTATCTTTTGATAGATAAAACCCAAAGAGCTAAAAGACAATAATTAGAACTCGTGCACAGACCAAAGCCTCTTTATTACTCTTGGAATTATTTTAACAGGAGAATTTAAGACATTAGTAGCAGTTTGAAAGTTATAGAAAAATAAACTCTAAATAAGTATGTATATTAAAACAAGATTTTAGATGTATACAATTTTAATGAATTTTAAACTAGTTAGTGTAATGCTATGATATACTACATTTGTATATTAGTATTTTAAGCTTATGCGTTAAGATGATTTCGTGTATAAACATATTTATGCAATATTCATAATTATCTTAACGCTATTTTATATAACTACCGTTATATAAAATGGGTTTTTAAGAGACTTCAAAACGTGGAATATAAAACAATTTCAGAACTTGAACTGTTAATTAAGTAAATGCAATATTTTTTGTGAAAAAATCGTCTCTTTAAAACACTTTATTAATTATTTTATTTTACAATAGATGAGTGAAAATATGGAGCGATAACGGATGCAATACAATTATGTTAGATCTAAATGATGCCATTAACCAGTTCTATGGATGATTCGTGAGTGATTGTTGGAATAGTGATGTTCTGTCTTGACATTTGTTGTGTTGTTACATCGTAAGAGTCCTCTCCCTCGAACCACTTAGGCTCTTCAACAGATTTCGTCAACTGCTGATCAGTCACGAAGAATTTCAGCCAAGCCTTTAGCAATGAAAAACTTTTCATTATTATTATAATTCACATAAGTGACTTACAAAATTAATGTTTATATTTTTCTGAAAATATTAATTATTTTGTTTTCTGAGAGTAAGCTGGTGTAAGCAATAGTTGCCATTATTGATCACATATTATGTATTTGATTTATTATGTATCACTTTGGATACCAAAAGAAAGTTAAAACATTAAAATAAAATAACGAAGAACATTTCATAATCAGTAATAGCAACATTAGAGAATGACGATGACATTATGTGCGATGATGAATCAATGAATGAATTTAAGAATTATTGCCAATTTCATAAAGGGGCTTTGTCGAAAAATTCCAATCCTGAAAAAATTCCGAAAAAAGTTTGTGTTCATTCATACCAAATTACAGCTACAATAATTTTTTTTCAGTGTTAACTATAATCTTTATGGTAATTTATGTATGTGTGTATGTAGTTTATGTAACTTACAGTAGATGGTGTCACAGTCGGGACAGTAGGTTTGTAAAATGGTTTATCAAGATATGAAGCTCGATATTTAGAGCTAAATCTGTTTTTAGGTTTTTCGGACTCGAGTGTTATCTGCAAAATGTACGGCCAAAGAAATCAATAGTCATCACACATAAATAAAAACAAAAATTGTAATTAACCTCAGTAAACTTACCACATTCGTCGACGGTTCTGTTGTCTTCGAAAATGTATCACTGTATTTTCTCAAATCCTTTGCTCGTATTTTGGGTGTAGAAGATACTAATGAATCTTCTGAATTCTTTCTATTTGTAGGTTTTCTACCGTATTTTCTTGTTTGTAAATTTCTTATTGGCGGTATTGCTCCAGTAGAAACTTTCACTTTTTGTTCCAGAGCAATGTCAGATTTATCATTATAGTGAGAATGATACTTTTGAGTGGTCGATATAATATTTATAAATGACTTATTTTCAGTTTCTTCTACTTTGTCCACTTCGTAGTAATTACTGTTTTCTAGTGATTCTGTGCTAGTAACGTCGATGATGAATGAATTTTTCCCCTGTTTTTTATTATCATCTTGTATTCTAATATTGTTGGTTGCACCATTCAACATTGTCAATATTATTGGCATCTCCGCGGTACTCTCAGTTTTTTTTTCCGCAGTTGCTATTTCTACAATGCCGCTTTTGGGAGTTTCAGTTGTTGATGTAATTTCTGTTTTGTTCAATTTATTGCGTAACCGGGAATAATACGCAGTACGTGGTAGTATTCTACTTTTGGAATTAGCTGTTGATGCATTTTCATTTTTTTCTTTTTGTGTAGATGTTGGAGTCAGGGTAGATACATTTAAATTTCCAGTAGTTTTTCTTGACAAATATGAGGACCTAGATAATGGCTTCTTTAGCGAGTTACTAATTTCTGCTCTTTTGTTCTTCAAACTGTTATCTGCTTTAGGTGCTGCTGTAGTTGTAGCCTTATTGTATTTTCTACTAAATTTGTATGGCTTTTCCGTTACAACTGACGAAGGGCTTGTTGATGTTGATGTAAAAGAATTTGTTTTCCTGTTGCGAGCGGTATACGTCCCTCGAGGTCGATATTCAACAGATTTATTTTTAGATTCTTCTGGAGCTAAGGTTGTTTCTACAAGATTTTCTGGTATAATGGTAATGTTTTTATTATCTTGCTCGATATTATGTTTACTCCGAAGCTGAAAATGTAATTTTTTTCTGTGAATTTCAGTATTTTTAAATATTATTTTATAATGACTGTGAGACTAATTCATTAGTATAAAATTAGCAAATAACTTAAATTAACATGAGAAGACATTTATCCAAAGTTTACTGTCATTTTAAATCAATTTTAAGTTTTCAATTATGTTTAATTTTATCCACGACAATGAAAATATAAAATTGCTTATAATGAAGGGTTGTACTTATCTCTTTGCTTGTATTGTACGGTATGAACCATGCAATTGCAATATTTAGTACTGAATACATGCAACAGAAATAGCAAATAATGATTTGTTACACTTGTAAGTAAAAACTTGAAATGATAATTTGAATATCAGCGTCCCTTTCATATGATTTCGGTTTGAAACTTACGCTCATCTCTAGTTTAATATTTATTTTAATGCGTTTAAAATATTAATAATCCGGTGCTTCAGTAAACTAAATAGTAATCATGAAAATTTTTGCACACGCTACTAAATTCCGTTATAACTCTCATAGATGAGCAAAGTTTACCAACTCGAAATTGTTTGGTATAGTGAACGATGACCTCACATACTTAAAAGAGACACGAGCCCAGGAGTAAAATAGTTATGGGTAATGATTTTGTAATTTAGATTCATAGTTATTGTGAACGTTACCAATGATTGTTTATCTGTTTCCTGATCCGTGTGAATGGATTGTGAGGATTGGGGGTAAGTGTTAAAGACTTTTTGTGATGCTCTCACCGACAAACTCTCGCTGGGGGAAGAGCTTGTTTGTGTCTGAAATTGTTTAACAATAATGTTATGTGGCAATTACATGATAGTAAATATTGTGAATTACTTTTAGATCAATAAAAAACTGTAAAATGATAGGTTATTTTGTATGATTCCATGCTGTCCTCCTTAAAATTTTTGCAATGATACTTTGGTCGATTTCGGTATTGCTGATGAGTCACGCATACCTGCCTCAGTATAGGGATGCATGCGAAAAAATAATTTTCTAACGTTAAAAATAGGATATGATACGTGATCTACGTGATATACGTGAATCATACTTAGCATATTTTAATTATTCTATCCTTAAACTTTGAACTCTCAATTACTTTTCGTTTCAATTTAGTCAATCATGTATGTATTATTAAGGCATTTTATTTCGTAAATAATCATTGCTTCGGTCTTCCACAAAATTAAACTATCACTATGGGAATACCGTTTGAAGACTAATCAAATAGCTTAAATATTCGTTTATTTCTGATATTTACATAGATAAAACTTAAATTTCGTACTGTTCTCTTGAATATTTTACAAACTTAAATTCAGCAACGCCAATAAACGAAAACATTAAATGGCTAAAATTCACCAATAAAATAATAGTTAAATGTAATAAATCAATAATTATGTTGAATGAATTAGATCATTATATCATGGGTTATAAAAGAATTATATTCATGTTAAATGTTATTGTGATTTCAATATATTGATGGTTAAAATGAGATTTAAAAATTACACAAATAAAATGAGATGCTAATACTAAGGCAATTATTCACTCTCGTACACTCACCGCATTTTTGGCCTGAATTAAAGCCTTAAAACTCGCTGGATAATTATCATTCTCGTTTATTTCTTCCGAAACTTTGGTTTTCGGAAGAGCTACAGCGGGCCTAAAATTTGCCTTTCCTCTTGCTAATGGACGTCTTATTACTTTTGCATTTTTTGATGGAATCTTTTCAGTGTTCTGTTGTGCAATATTGACAACTGAAACGGACGAAGCAGGTAAAACATCAGATTGACTAGGTGAACTTTCTTTTTTTTGACTAGATCCTATTACTTCATTGAGCTTAGTGAGTCCTTCGCCGGTTAAATTTGTATCTGTATCTGACGGACGTGTCCTGTATCTTAACTTTCTCGATTCTCTTAAATCTCCTGATCTCACAGTTGTTTGTTCTTTTCCCAAAAGAGCAGATAACGTATTAGTTGTCCCTGATACTTCCAAGTCCAGTGACCTAGAGTTTGCTCGGTTTCCACGTCCACGATTTTTCTTCTCAGTTGTGGTTTCAACTATGCTTCTACTAGTAGAACTTCTTCGTTTAAACTGATTTACTGCGTTATCTTCTTTTGGCACCGTTTTCGCTATATCTTCAAAATTTGTATTGATAGGTTCAGATGTATCCTCTGTTGGTGACGATGACGGTAGTTCTACTGGAATTGGGGTTGTTGGGAGAGAAGTAGGTGCTCGTCGAATATTTGATCTCGATCTACTACGAACAGTGTTATCTCGTGTTGTAGACGCATCAATATTGGCTTCCTTTTCTATTGGTCTACTACGAGATCGACTACTTGTTCTTCTAGAATCAAATCGTTGTTCGTTTCGTGGAGTTTGAGATTGAACTTGATCATTCACTGTTGATGTAGTACCTATTTCTGGAGGTCGATTTCTGCTTCTTATTCGCGCTACATCTCTAACAGATTCCTCTTTTCTAGCAGTAGTCGATTCCTCACGCCTTCTACTGCTTCTTGGTCTGAAGGTAGGCTGCACTTCTTCTGTTTTGCTTGTACTCGATACACCTCTGCCATCTGGTGATGCCAGTCTTCTGCTTATTCGTGATGCACCATCCACCTAGAAAAGACGAGGAATGTTTTATTAAAACTTGTGCATTGATACCTACATAGTGCAGCATGGTGCTTACAGAGCTCTGCTTAACCTTGAGTCCAAAACAACCGTTTCTACTAGTGATGTACATACTAAAGAATGGTCGAGCCAATATACTCTATTGCTAAAGATCTCGTCTGTCCATTTGTCGACTATAACATAAAAAAAGCAATTACCGCTCTTCGCGTTTATCTGTTTTGCCCAATGGTTAGCTGGTAGAGAATGCCTAAAGCATTAAGCTCGCCATTTGTACCGTTATATTTTATAGTTGAGAATAAAGTTTTAAATAAATAAATTGCACAATTTGCAACCTTCAATAACAATAACTTAGTAGGATAAGGCGATTTAACTACTCCAAATGTACGACAATGAAATGTAACTAGACATAGATCTGTAGATGAAGCGTTGATAAAATGAAAGTGCATTATGCTTAAAACGATTAAACGCATAGCAATGCTCGAAAAATTCATCGAACAGACATTAGTGCACTCAGTACAAGTAATATTTGTTATTTAAAATTTGCAAACAGACTTTTGAAAACTTTGAAATTTCGTATTTCTACTACACGTAATATTGAAAACAATAGATTTAAACGAAGGACAAGAAAAAATAACGCAGAATATATGTAAATTCTGAAAAACGTAAAAAACAATAATCTTATCCAATAATTCAAGCCTTACGGTTAAAAAAATACAATAAATACAATTTATTATACACAGTAAGGTATAAAGTTCTAGAAACAGAAATAAATTAAGCTTAGGCTAAGAGCAATTTCTTCCAAATATAACGAGATCTACATACACGATGACTCAGATCTGAAATCAAATCTACAATATAAGCTGTAACAATATAATAAATGTGTATTATCTTACTGTATCTAACCTTGGGTCAACTGGCAACTCGTAAGTCATTATTTTACGTGAGACAAGTCGAATGTGTATGCCAACGGGTCGTGTACGGCAATTTCACACATGACCGGATTCGAAACTGTGCCGATTTAGCGAACCGCTGATTTTATTGTGAATTTAGGCCACAGAAACAGCGGGATTGTATGGATAACACATTTGAATACCTTTGTATTATATTACAGAATAATCCGCTCTCGCTTTGCTTTGGATACAATAATCCATACTTATTGTAACGGTACTTGACAGAGTTGAATCAAGACTGTAATTAATTAATTCACGTTGTTCGTTATTGTAACACGTTCTTGTAGTAGGTCAGTGCCTTTAAAATATATATTAAATTTTGTAACTTTCATACCATCAAACTGATTTTGATAAAACGTATAAGACGACAATGTTTTAGAATGTAAACTTTTTAACAGTGAAAAATCATATCAAAAGCGATTCGGAAGTTTTGCATCAACACTAGACAAACACCCAAACAAGCTTATAATACATTATTATATAAAATACAATCCGCTTACTTCGTGGCGCTACGAAACAAATGTAAGTGACGAATGTAATGCGAGAGGCAATGTCAAAATGTGGTCATTTAACAGCCGTATAATGTCAGTGTATTAATGTGATTACTTTTGTATTAATAACATGTTTAAGCGTATTCTATTAAATTTTTTCCATTCTATTCTAATATTATACTTTATAAGACTTTTATAAACATAATCGTAATGGTCCCACTGATGGACTTGGCTCTCCTCTCGCATTAAGGGAGATTAGTCCAAAGTCCAGTTAGCGTGAATTCTTGTATTGGACTTCTCTTTTATAATTCTAATTCAAAATAATTTCCATATAGGTATTCACTGTCGATTATTACACCCCAGATGACCCGAGCACTAAGTAAGCAATGAAAAATTAGACTATGACAACCGGTAAATACAAGTTAAACAAATGAACCCTAACACTTCCTTATTCCTGCTTCCTACACGATATAATACGTGGGTTTATGATATGTATATCGTTCAAATGAATAATATAGTTATAATATAATACTACAGTTATAAAAAGCCAAAAGTTATCGACTCGCGTCCACTGTATATTCAATATATTTTCACCGTTGACTGGATATACCTAGAGTTCTAATAGATTATCTATAATTATTTATTGTTATTAACGGCCGAAAAATGTTTAGACGAGTAATTTTTATGTGAAAGAAATGTTCTCTCTTCCGGAATTAGGAGGGAGGGGGATCATCCACGGCGAAAACCCGCCTTGACCGACGAAAAAAGGTTTCGGGTTAAATCGTGCTACGGGATTCGAATCCAGGCCGTGTGACTGATTTTAAAACCACTAAACTATAACACTAGTCGACATATATTCCTGCAATACGTCTACTATCTATTCCTACAACAAAATATGTACAGTTCACGACATTTATCAGAGCAGGCTACGAGCGCAATACCGCATACAAATCACACCTGTTTGATACGCCCAACGCGTAACCTCAAACCTCATGTGGACAGGACAATTT
>DWPQ01000102.1:0-22296 GCA_018251795.1 Perichares adela
GTGTTAAACCAAGGTTTACAGGCAGTTAAAAAAGCGTACCATAAGGAGGAAAGCAATCGTCGACTCATTGACAACAGCCCCAAAACTAGGATTGGCACTGCAACCGAATCCATACCAATATTATAAATATCTCTGTCTGAGACGTGATCAGGTTCAAACATCAGATTCTTTTTGTTTTTCCAGGAATTCCATTGTTTTACGAGATATATAAAAACGGACAGGACAGTCTTTCGGATCCTATAGCTTTCTATTAAAAACACTTTTGATTCTATTATGGCAGTACTTAGCCAGGTGTAGAAACTGATCACGATGCACGAGGATCGTGGGAATCGAACTGCATGGTGACGGAAACGGAAACGGTGAAGGAACTTAAGAACTATAGTCTCGTCCAGTGAGCAACATTAGGGTTAACCGTGAAAAATACCCAAAATGTTTTTTCTGTATATTATTATAGTTGTACTAAAAGGTTGCCAGGTTTTAACACATAGATTTAACTGATTCATGTATTAGTCTTTTCGCCAAGTTCCGTCAGAAAGAACCATTATTCTTTATGCCAATGGCATCCAAACGAGCAGAAATCACACATGATGGTAAGTGGCTCTTAGGTATGTAACACCGGAAGTATCACAAACGCGTTGCCAAGAGGGAAGCAGGCTACCCTATAATAAGAGCCATTAATAAATGGCTTGCAACTGAAACGCTGAAAAAACATTTCATGGTAGACTCTACGAGGATAGATCAAGTAATTAACACAGAACTGTAAAAATCCCTACCAATAACAATACAGATCGGAATTAAACGGAGTGGCTTCAATAAAGTGTACCTATTAGTCCAACAGATACTTTTCTTCACTTCTTCATTTTAAGCCTTGTTGTAGGACTTTGGGTGAAACTCCAGTAGCTTTTTAGAAATTAAAACCAAAATTTACACACTACGACAAAATGGTGACAGTTCATTAATATTTTAAAATAATAAAAAAAAACAATTTTTATTTCAATGACCGTTTTAATTGAGGAACAAATCTAATTCATTATTTCAATCATTCAATGAATCACAATTTTCTTTTACTTACGAACATTTATTATAACAAGCATTCCAAAAATTCTCATACATTTAGTTTTGCTCCCCAATCGTCCATTAAGTCTTTATTGTTATGTAACGTTTCACTTACATTTTATGCTATTTAAATATTTTTTTACATTTAGATGACTATGTGGCTAACGCATTTAGACGACTGTTCCAAAGACTTCTGATCAGAAATAAACACCAAATGTCAGATCTAAATACGCCAACACATCGCAGCAAACATGTCAAATTAACTACTATATACAAAACCAACTCACTATTTTGAAGCATTTATTGTAGCGCTATAAATATAATATAAAACTATAAATAAGTAGAGTGATTGTTACAAAAAATATTTTCTGTATCATAATGGCAAAAATTTCAAACAAGACCTAAATACGTATGACAAAAGTTACGCAAAAATACAATTCTAAATGAATATCAATATTATGAATTTGATTGCCGGTCTGCAAATTTATGCTCAAAAAAATTGCCTTTTATTTGATATGTATCATAAAGGATTCCAGGCCGTCTGTGGGCTTTAGATAATCGACAGGTCGACTTGCCCGTTTCTGGATTCGGTTGAAAGAGTCCATAAGAGCTGAAACTAGCGCTTTTTAAAGCAACACCACAAGCCTTGGTATGAAGTACTGCTTATCTCTATAGAAGGCTCTCAACTTCTTTTATCATTGTTATGGGACGTCATGAAATTGTGGTGTCATGAATTGTTTGGTGGTTAACGAATGAAATTTATAAGGACCTATTGTATATTATTTACGTTATTTTTATATTGTTTAACAGCTTGTCACACCTGCATTGTACCTTTGTAATATATTGTATTTGAATTTTCTCGTCTTGAACTTGCAGCTATTTAAATCCTCGGGAACATCACAAGCTAAAGCCATACATAACAACTATTTGTCAGCATTTTTGAGTACCCCGCGGAAGTTATTAGCTATTTAATTCAGTGCACGTAATTGTCGCCCGCGTACTGTATCTAGCTAGCAAACTATTATTATTGTTTTTAGCAATAAACTATAATGTATAAGGAATTATACGGTTTAAATGGCAATCCCTACGCACCGGACCATCCACAAAGAGTTACATAAGAGAACTCTAAATACAGTTAAGAAATAAATATACTTCGGTACTTAGAAATATGTAATTAATGGAGACAAGAATAAATCCTTTAAAATAGTACTTGATATAGATGAATACAAATACAAGAATCTATGACTATAAGTGATTATTGTTCTTATTTTATGATATACGAAATATATAAAAGTTTATAAAATATTTACGTTAAAAATTTGGTAAATCTTCCACCATCTCCACCTAGTTTTTTCCACAACTGGACACTATTATTTCGTGATATAACCTACAATCAAAAGCTTCGCTGACCTGCATATTTATATTTTTTATTATTTATACGTTGCTTGATCACCGAAGCACAGCTTGGTAATTAGTCTAAACGGCACTGTCCAACGAGACATGTGTCATGAGACAGGTTGTCACAGAATCTCTGTAATTTGGCTCAGTCAAAACAGTGTTTCATATAAACAAAGTCAAAGTCAAAAGAGTCAAAAACAGAGTCGAAGTGAGAAAACAATTTATGTACAACCTCTATCTCTTATAAGTTTGATGCGTCCAAAACTTGTAACATCAAAGTTTCTTGTATGCCAGACAAATTCAAAATAAACGACCGAGACTAAGCTTTGAACAATGAAACAAACATACGTTGAAAGAAATATTTCGAAGGATTTCATTGAAAACAAAAGCAATTACAAAACTCTTTGATAACCAGCAAGCACCTAAATTGCGCGTGCAAAATCAGATGTTCTCAATTACACACTTACTTAGCAGTTTTAAGGATTATATATATATTAGAAGAATAATGAATCAACACACACTATTTTAGTAATCTGCAAAAAGACTCACAGTTTAAGGAAGCTAACCGTAAAAAAATAAATTATAACAGAGATCGAGGAAATCCAGCTTCCTCTTTATTGTTATGACAAAAGTGTTTATAATACTATACTGAACGTTTCTTTTATCAGGCATTACGTTAATGAACATAACTTCACAACTATCTTTGCATCTGAAAGTAATGTATATGACATGTGTATGTAGGTATATAGGTTATAACCGTTATAATAAAGTCATATATCTTGGTTTCAATTACCTATTACAATCAATTATTGGTAAAGCGGTTATTGACGATACTTAATAATAAATTCTACATGTTTAAATCTAAACTTACAAAAGTGAATATTGATTAACTGAATTGAATTGATTTGATTTAGTGATTGAAGATTAAACTCGTAAATGATTTAGTTATGAATTCATAACACCAATAAACTCAATTAAATGAAATAGATAATACCTGGTATATTTACTGTGTATATTATTGGGTAAGTACATTGTTGTATATTAGTCATTTTAAACAATATCCAATCTTATTAGTGCCTGCTGCCAATAAATACGTTTGTTTATTGACATGTACATTGACATGTCATGACATAGCATGACATTGCATTTTAAATATAATATTTCCAATTATTCCGCAATACTGTGTAAAAATGGTCTAGTTTTCAACAATAATAGAAGGATGCATTTAATTCTGACATTATGGTAGAATTATTGTGAGACAACACAAAAAACAAAAAGCAATAGTCCACAATTTATGTATGGCTATCTATATAAATCTCACTTATGCGTCAAAGTTAAAAAAACAATTAAATATAATATAATGAAATAAACGAAAATTTTATCTTACTTTTTGTTAACACACGTTTTTTGTTTGTTGAGCAAATATCATAATTATGTCAACAACAATTTCCATTTGTCGAAATTAACATTTTATTTATTTATTAATGTTAAATTCCTGACTAAAGACGAAGAAAAAATAACATAATATAAATAAAATAATAAAGGACCACTTGGCTATACCAATTCAATTCAAAATCAAATCAAATCTGTTTAAGTGGAATGATTACTATTATTAACTTCTGGTCTATTCCCAGGAGTCACACAAGTTTGAGCACATTATGTAGAACTGTCATAATCACCTAAGATGTGCTTAAACTGCTATTGAAATATATAGATTTAGTTCAGGATGAATTCAGGCACTAAGAACGCAATAAAAAGTAACTACATACATATTACTTTGAAGTTATTAAAGAATATACACAAAAATTCATTTGCACTACATTCAGATATGGTCTGTCACGGACATAAACGATACATATTTGAAATGAATGGCGAGTTTATTTTCGGATACACAATCTTAATCAAAAACAATGAGGTCATTGAGAAAATAAATTCGATATTAATGTCCGACCGAACTTCGATTAATTAAACAAAGGGCGTAGATTTGTTGCACGTGACTAAAACGAACGTCCTCTTACGAGACGATGAAAAGATGTCCGCTTCTACACTTACATTTACTTCATTCCTGATTAACGTTTTTATCATAGAATACTCATAGTATACTCAAGTAGATGTAGTAACATAAAGTAGGTGATAATTATCGTATTTCGGTCGGACCCTTATGAGTAACCAGAGAAAATGAATCGAGACACAGTTAAAATCAGCCTAATAATTACTAACATTAGAATTGGATTATAATTATTGATCGGTCATTATCACTAAAAATATTTTTACGTTCTAACCTTATAATAGTTCTGACCTTAAAGGATGCTGTATAAACAGTTAACATCCTTACAGGTTCACATTACAAAACAGTAAACTAAACGTAGAGTTAGACATCCTTTAATTTTCATATTACAAGATATAAGTACCTACCCTATACTTACAAACTACATCGGGGCCGATTATGCCACTTAGGTACCCGAATTGATGTAATCTTACGAGCAACGAGTACAATTTATCGCTGTGTCCTGCGCATGGCCTTTCTGACACGCCGGACAGTGGTATTAGGAGCACTGCCTATGGTAAACTGCACCTGAGAGGCGGCCCCAGAGTGAGCTCCGAAACCATAGATTCCGGGTTGATTCTCGGCCTGCGGCTGCTGCGGCGGCACCAGGCCCTGCTGCTGGTGTTGCTGCAATTTACAATACAAGGTTTTCATGTATTCGTCTCAAATCAACTTTGTAAGCCGCTTTAGGAGCTGCGTGCGAAAAGAATGGATGAAGATAATATATATTTTTTTAATTTGGAACATGTAAAAACCATTCCATCTAGTAGACGACACGTGGAAAACCACGTAAAAAGCCAAGTTAGCCTCGTCCGTTATTCGTCCGGGCACATTTGTCTACAATTCAAAGATGGACGGAATCATTAACAACACTCGATCGGAATATCAAATAAATTAATTAAACTATTTACCTGTCCAAATCCAAATACAGGATTCGATGGCTGACCACCGAAACCAAATGACGAAGGCGCTTGCTGCAGAGGTACTAGGGACGATGATTCATACGGTGCTATTGGTGGATTCAATGGCCCAAATGAAGGAATCACCGCCTGATTAGGTGTTCCAAACATACCCCCCATAGGCATAGGATTATTTGGAGCTTGCATGCTACCAAATATGCTTGGTGTTGCTTGACTCTGCAAGTGATTCCCGAACATGGATGGTTGGCTTGTCGTGGTTTGACCCGCAATACCGAAGACATTCTGTGGCGCTTGTGTTTGTGGCGCCTGTTGAGTGGCGCTTCCAAATGGAACATTGTTATTCGGTTGGGCCTGTGGCGCAGCGCTTCCAAATGGCGTATTATTTGGTTGCGTCTGTTGTGTAGTGCTACCAAATGCAACAGTACTCGGTTGTGTCTGTTGTACAGCGCTTCCAAATGGAGTATTATTACTCTGTTGAGTCTGTTGTACGGTGCTTCCAAATGGAGTATTATTACTAGGTTGCGGTTGTGGTACAGTGCTTCCAAACGGAGTATTATTACTCGGTTGCGGTTGTGGTACGTTGCTTCCAAATGGAGTATTATTACTCGGCTGCGTCTGTTGTGTAGTGCTTCCAAATGGAACATTATTATTCGTTTGCGCCTGTTGTGTGGTGCTTCCAAATGGAGCATTATTTGTTTGCGCCTGTTGCGCAGCGGCTCCAAATGGAGCGTTATTTGGTTGCGCCTGTTGCGCAGCGCTTCCAAATGGAGCATTATTTGGTTGCGCTTGTTGTGCAGTGCTCCCAAACGGAACATTATTTGGTTGCGCCGTTTGTGCAGTGCTTCCAAATGGAGTATTATTCGCACTAAATGGAGTAGCAGCACCAAATGTAAAAGCAGGTGGCTTTTGATCCCCATTAGTAGTAGTATTAGTTGCAAATATATTACTTGTGCTTGGTGACCACATATTCTCCTTTGGTATTGTAGCACCAAAAATGCTTGAACCTGATGCCGTTGTAAGAGAATTCCCTGTTGTCAAAGGATTCACAGAACTTATTGATGTAGTTGTATTGAGTTGATTTCCGGTAAGCGGATTTCCAGAAAGCGCGTTACCACCGATAACAGAATTAGACGGCAGATTGAATGTATTACTTGGAGCAGTATTGTCTGATGTGACTCCGAAAGTAGGCTTAAACATGGTAGCAGAATCCGTTTTGTTGCTTGCAAAATTGAAATTAAATTTAGGCTTTTCAGCTGGAGGCGCAGATTCTTGTCCGCCGCCAAAGCTAAATATTTGGTGCATAATTCCAATGGGTAATGACGATGTTGTTGTTGTAGATTCAGGTTTAGAAAACATCGATAAACCCGATTTTGGTGAGGAATCGCTTTTTTGAAAAAATGAAGATGTAGCTGTTGTGACAATATTGGGTGTTTGAAATATTGATATTGTAGTTGATGCTGGAATACTCATAGAAAGTGGCCCTGGTGCATTTGATATAGCCGTAGTGGTTGCAGGACTCGTAGAAAACAAATTAGTTGTCGGCATAATACTTGGGAAAGTAAAATTATTTTGTTGCGTCTTTGGTTCTGAATTTGTGGTAGGTACGACGGAAGAGCTCATGAAAGATACGTCCTTTTTAGCGGCCGAATTTTGATTCATTAGATGCAACGGTACCAAAGCAGGCATTTGGGGAGCCACCTGGGATGTTGCAGTTGTGCCAAATAGTCCCTGATTCTTTTGCGGAGATTCATTTGTTGGCGGAGGTGTAAACACTTGAGGGACTTCCTGAGGTTTCTCTTCAATACTCTTGTTAGTTTCAAATGATTTGCTTGGATTGCCGAAAATAGTGTTTCTTACAGTTGATACTTGGTCTTCTTTTGGTACACCAAATGTGAAGTTAATCTTCGGCGCCTCTGCAAACTTGTCCATTGATGGCGTTTGATCTTCTATTTTTTTATTAGGTAAACCAAAATTGAACATAGATGTTTTAGGCAAAATATTATTATTTGTTTCAGATTCTTCACCCATATTACACTCCTCGGGTTCAATATCAGTGCATGTATCTTGACTTTTAGGTTGAATACCAAATTTAAAAGTAATTTCTGAAGGTTGATGGAAGTTGAACTTTGTTTCAACTCCTTTTTCAGTACCTGGTTTACTAGCTTCACAGCAAACACATGTATCTCTGTCACTGGCATTTCTTACTAAACAAAGTGGGCATTCCCATCTCTCGCTTTGAGCCTTTGCTATGTTGCTAAATGTACTGTCTAGAGTATTTTTGATTTTGTCATCCCCTTGACTTTCTTTTGCAGGTGCACTTTTGCCCAAATTATTATAATCCGTATGGCTGTCAGGTTTTGATACCCCACAACAAGCGCACTTGGATGCTGAGCTTGTATTTTTGATCCAGCATTCTTTACATGTCCATTTATTTTCCGAATTTTTTTCAGAATTACCCACTGCTGCTGGTGGTACATTTTTAGGATGTTTCCCACCACAACAGACACATTTATCAGACTTTTCGTTGTTATTGGCCCAACAATCATTACACCTCCACATTGTAGTATTTGGTTCTTTAATCACAAATGGTTTCTCAATTTCTTTTGTTTTCTTTTCACATTCAGTGCACTTATTACTCTGGGAGTAACTGATCGAGACATTGCAAGCAATGCATTTTTTGGCATCATTATCATCAATTTCAAGTGGCTTTTTCGATCCACAGAACCCACATTTATTAATATCTATTTTATTTGTCACCCAGCAATCTAAACATTTCCAGCCAGAACTATTCTGCGAAGATATTTTATTATCATGATTAACTTTTATTTGATTACTGGTATTTGAAGACGGCGAATCATCTTTTGTTTTAAGTTCCTCCACTTTTTCAAAGCTGGTCAGCTCTTTGTCAGGACTGCCAAAGCTGAACTTCGTGAACGCCGATGTCTTGTTTGATCCACTAGAAATCTGTACAGGTGTTGAAAATGTGTACTGGTCGGTATTTTTCTTTATTTCCTGAGGTTTATCTTTTTCAACATTTCGTAACTTAGAAAACTCAGATTTATCAGATTCAGTACTTCTCTTTAATGAATCAGGCGTTATTATCACTGGAGTTTGGATTGAGGAGCTCTGTGGCGCCTCTGAAGACGGACCAAATGTAAATTTAGGCAAATTGTCTTTATCAATTTGTAGAACTACATTAGGTAGATTAACTGTGTCTGAAGAGTTACTTTCCATTTCCATATTTAGGTCTCGATTTGTTCTTGTCAATCTAGATTTTACCTTCAAAGTAAATTTTTCACTTGAGACATCATCCGGTGCATCACTGTAATAAAATATTAAGATTAATTGAACTGAATATTAAAACTTATTTCAAATTCATAAATAATAGCTACATACCACATGGACTGCGACATAGGATATGGTGAGAATTTAGCAGAACTACTGTGAGATGCAATAATCTGGCGGGCTGCATTTGTTGTCTCCATTAGACGAGACTTTCTTTTAATTGTTAAAATGTTAGCGACACTTGGCACATAAAGTTCTTGGGTTTTGTAAGCTGAAAAAACATATGTGAATACATTAAAAAACCAAAGAGATATTTACATCCACTTTACACTGTAACTCATTCACTGGCTTATAGCTTCGTCAGATAATCGATAATACTATAGATCGGACAACCTCAATAATGAAGACCAAATTAATAAATTAAAGTACATTATTATAAATCTTATACCTTGATTTTAGATTTTTCAAGAAAATAAACTTTACTTTTAAATACATTATACATTCTCTAAATTGAAACTATGTATTGAATTATCTGGTAGAGACATTATAATTAACAAAAAAAAATTTACTTACAATAGGCTTTTGGATCATACGGGTTAACAGATTGTTGTAACATGCCACTGGAATTCATTTTCTCAGGATCTCTTGTAATTTGTGGTATTCTTTTAGCTTCTATTAATGGAGAAGAGTAATGCTCCAATAAATCCATGACACGTCTTGCAGAATGGCTCATAGTTACATTCTCATTGTTATTTGTCTCATTTACGCTTATTGATTTCTTCCTAAAACTTGTAGGAGTTAAGTAGGATGATGTTGCGCCACCATACATGGTTCTTCCAACATAGAATGGTGAGCTCAGTAGACTTGGTTTAAAGGAAGGATCCCTCAAATTACCAGATTTTGACTCTAAAAAAAGTAATAACATTTATTAGTTGACTATATAAATTTTGGTACATTTCACAGCCAGTAATTAATTAAAAAAACACAACTTGTATTTGAAGCAAACATTCTAAAAGATATTTCACCTACTGTAGGATTTTTTTTTAAAAACCCCCTTCGAAATTCGAGTCATGTAACTCTTCATTTTATGCAAAATTATAATGCACCTTTTCAAACCTTAACAGAACAAAATATGATGATATTTATTAATATTGGAAACATGGAGTAAATGATTTTAAATTTGAATATAATATAAGTACGTCACAAGCAACCAACAACCTCAAACTTTTATATTCTATTTATATAGAAGATGAGTGATTATCCATTCTACAAAGCTGTATTACCGATTGACTTAAAATTTGGCAGTTACTTTTGTGACATAGACTTTTAAGGGATACCAATCTACGCAAATCCTAACCCAATTTTATTGTTCAAGCAACTGTTGTTATGGCTTGACCCAGCAATCAATGACAAATAAATCAGGAGTTCCAACAACAAACAAAATACATTGTGAGATATAAATAATAAATATATACTCACGGGCTTGCTTTTTATAGAAATCTTCTTCAGGGTTACCAAATAAAGATTTCCTTTTCTTAGACATGGATTGTTCTATAGCAGAGATTGAATGCTGTGGTTTGAAAAAAGTATCTTGGGCGGTCTCTTCAGTAGTGTCATCATTGGCTGCATGTACTCGTGTAGATGCAAAAATATTTTCCCCTCGTGCTTCATTCCTTCCTATTGGTGAACGAACAGTGTATGTTTCATCTATTGACTCAGTGTTAGTACTTGTACACCTTGTCTGTAAAAGAGAGATTTGTTATTGCAAGAATTCTAATAATAAAAAATAACAATATAGACATCCACTATTAGAGGCACAAAACTTTGAAGCTAAATTTATTTCATACCTCTACCGGAACATGCTGGTTGAATTCCCCAGGTGATGTATAACGGGTTTTCTTAGCTGGCGGTTGTACAGTAATGGGGCTTTCTGGTCCCTCATCTTCTGTTGACGAGTCTGTCGCGTCAGCAGCTTGTGCTGAGCCATTTGTGTTAGAAGAACTGGAGGAGCTGAACCATTTCGCGATGGTAGCTGGCAATAACCCTGACACTCTTGATGTTACATTTTTGACAAAGGACTGAAACAAAAATACAAGATCCTTTACGTTCTGAATACAAATGATAGCAATATAAAACATTTATGTTATAACTAACATGTGTATGCTGTATGTGTCCTTATTGATTACACCAATAATGGATAGCTGTGTAGATCAAACTTTTATGTAGAATACAAAAATAATTTTTAATATCTGGACTACTTCTAGACTACTATTGATTGTCTGTCTGTGTGTTGTAATTTCTGGAACGGCTGGACCGATTTTCATTGGAAGGACGAGGAGTTTATGACGAATCCAATAGGCTATACTGTATTTTAGAAGTCCTACGGGTTCCAGATTTATACGGGATTAACTTTGTGACACCCTGATTTCCACAGCTAGTATATTATATAATTTGCATATCCATTATCCTTATACTTGAAAAATGCGTAACATCGTAACCAGTGTAAGTGGTCTAGAATAATCATTATTTCATTGAAAATCATAATTTTATAGAAACTCGGAAAACAAGCGCTCGTGAAACCAACACTTAAATGCAGGAATATTCAAACCAGGTATACCTACAACCATTTCTTACGTTGCCAAAGAGGGACTACGCAACTAGTTTATCATGTTACAAACAATTTAAATTATCCGTTTAAAATTCCAAAAGTATAATGTAGTTACAGTATCGGCGTATCAGCACAAAAATCAACAACAAAAATATGGTGTTTTTATCTAACGCTGCCGTGATTGATATTCAGTTATTTTGTCACGCGGCCATATACCACGTCAGAATAAATCGCGATCTCATACATACGACCGTATAATGCATTAGGACAATAGGAAGATTGGATCACCAACTGCCCTTGCTTTAGATTCAACGGTGAGATAAATTATCTTCGGGAGGCGTCCAGTAAAAATTTAATAAAATTATATCATCTACTGACTGGAGCCACTACCATAGAGTACATGTTTCTAAAACTTAAATAAGTGAGCCACTACCATAGAGTTCATGTTTCTAAAACTTAAATAAGTAACATAAATCGATATTATCAATAGTTACCGCGTCCAGTCTCGAAAACGTGTAGGTCAGAATCAACCAACGGAATAATATGACCTTGCATAACATGTCTAAGTCAATTTAATTCTTATAAAATAAAACACAAGTAAATATTATATCACTTGTAAGTTATTTTGATGTAATCACATTATAAAAAAAAAACTGTAAGTATATCAATACTAAGTTGATTCGTTAAAATACTCATTTTGATCTCATTTGATATTTTTGTTTGTATTTATGTAGTTTTGTTGCTGAACTGATTCCTAACCAAAAAAAAAATTTTTTGAGCACTTCTAACTGCATTAAAAAACAAAAATTCATAGGCAGTCAATAGGACTGGTCACAAAAGTGAAAACTTAAAACTGTATTTTGAGAAATAGACACTTCAAATTGACATATTCATTTTATGGCACAACATTTGTAGCAACAGATAAAAGTATCAAAATAAATTGTGTTATTTTGTAGTGAAAGCGTTAGGTGAAGTTGATGCGAATTCAATAATTTTTCATCACTGAAAATGTGCTCAATACTTCTAAACAAATTTTCAGTTTAAAAAAATGTGTATTTGTTTGAAACAGATACCATTTTTAGGTATTCTTGATTTTCCATATTGGGTTGAACAAAGCTTAGTGGCCTATTTTAAAGGGACTTGATATGCTACTGCCCCCTGTCGGACCAGCTGGCTATTAAATAAACAGACAATGTTGGCTTGGACTCCGGAGTTTAAAGTACTAATAATCCTCCATTCCCAATCCCAACAACAATTTAAATAAGTAAGCAAAAGGTGATTGTATAGTTGATAATTATATACTCCAGAGATATATAAAAAATATATATAAAATTCTCATGTCACAGTGTTAGTTGCCATACTCCTCTGAAAGGGCTGGCCTGATATTTATGAAATTTTATATGTGTATTTGTTAGGTATGAGAATAAGTTGTAAACTATTTTTTATATCCGTAAGTGATAAAGGCGGCCCACTCCAAATATATATACATATTTTGGGCAATTTTTTTTTCATATTTTTATTATGATGTGGCATCAAAAAATACATACAACCCTTAATTTGTACTCCACCATCATCAAACCCCATCAGTAACCCGCAATTTTTCACTACAAATAATTTATATGGCAAGAAAATGTTTGTAGGATCAGCTAGTCTCTACATATAATATTAAAAATTCTGGCATCACAATGTTTGTTGCCATACTCCTCCAAAACAGCACTTGATTGACAAATTTTCATGAAAATTTATATGTATATTTAGGTAAGTAGGTATGACAACAGGTTGTATGTTGTTTATCGGTTTGAAAAGTTTAAAGACTATTAAGTTTACAACTTAGACACCAGCTTAAAAAGTGTAATAAAACTTCACCAATACAGAGAATTACTACTTCTTGTGAAGCATATGTAATAAAACTAACATACTATTTGCCAACTTCTATCTGCTTGAAACTGTAAAGGCCACTGGGGCCAGTAGCTACAAATCCATTGGAAACATTGGCAAATTATAGCTATTACAATTTAGAATTTTGTATGAAAATTATTTTCAAAACTGATACTGTCTAAAAACAGATTGTACCTTACCAACAATCAATAACCTTGGAACATAATTATTGTTAACTCAATAAATGTTGGTTATGTCTCAATAATTTTCCTTACAAATCCTTTTATAGATGTTTTAAGGAATAAAAAAAACATAATAATGCCAAGTGAAGCAGGTGAACCCAACTAGTGTATAAATATCACATACATGCATGTAGGAAGAATGGTAAATTTTCTAGATTTTATTTGAATCTATACTAATATTATAAATACGAAAATAGACCCTGTCTGTGACATGATCATGAACCAACCGCTGAACCGATTGTTATGAAGTTTCAAACGGAGATACTTAAAGGTGTCAGGAGGAAATTGGCTATTTTTTCCCCATTTTTTTTAGTGCTTCCAGCAATTTCATTGTTTTCAGTAACTGCATTTCTATACAGGACAAATTCTACCAGTTACACTACTATTTTCATAATTATGAATTTCAAAACTATAAAAATATTTTTAATATTTAACAAACCCAGCTGTTTCATTTGATATCCTTTTTGCCCCCAAATTTAGAACAAAAGACACATTAGTTAACCAAATGTACCAAGACAGAACTGAATTACAGGTCAAAATTAGAAGTAAAACCCATATATGTTTTTTACATAAAAAATCATTTGTAAAAAAAATAAGTAAAATAAATAATGCTAACAGATGTAATATAAAATGGTAGACTCCATTTGCTACTTACAAAGATGAGAATGTAAATTTTTATGTCACTCACTATATGATTGAATATTTTGAGTTAATACACATCTGAGCAATCTATACAATAGCCAACAGCTTAATAGCTGAATATAAGAAGGTTTGAAATATTAAATGGCATTACACTTGAACTATTGAAGCATTATGAAACTAAGCTAAATTATTAATATTATAATAGTATAGGTTTTAAAATAAAGTAAAATGCAAGTAGAAATAATGGTTATTGCAGGTTACAAAAATAATTGTGATTCCCTTTTCCTTTTATTTCTAATATGTTAAAGTATTTCCGAATGTAAATTGCCAGAATAACGTAACTCAAAATACGACTAAACAGTAAACGATTAGGTCGTACGAGGAATAATGGTCGCGTCGCGTTATGATTTAAACATACACACCTACATGAATGTAACTAAGGGTCCGCAACTTAACAATCTACAAATATTACACGTGACATTATGTATGATACGATATCAAAATTATAATTCTATATACGACATTACGCTTCAAAATTCATGAATTCTAAAGCTATAAAAATTTTGTGTTATGTTTTATTTTCTTGTACCTAAATTACAATGTACCGGTACGCAACAAATTAACTTATTATAAGTAACATACTGCAACAAACGACTAAATTGAACAGTAACAAATAGTACATCAAGCATCTACGCGTGAGGCCCATACGATCATGGTTCTGAGATGGTAAAGCGGTAAGCGGGATTTATCTGACAACTTACTTTGTTAGGTTCACTGGACGGCCGAGGCCGCTTCTCCTTGCTTTTTGGGAACGGAGTACTCATAGTGGCCTACCTAAGATTTACACTAAACAAGAGTTACAAGCGATGACGCTAATAAAAATATTCACTACTGGCAAAAACGTGACAAACATGGCGTCCAGAACTGAATGTGTCAGAAAACTTGATTACGAATGAAAAAAATTATAAAAAAGTTCACATGAACACCAATAAACCATTTAAATAAAATAAATACAATTTTAAAAGAATTCAATACATTTACACATTTAGTTTGTCGCCAATGTAATTAATAGCAAAACGTTAAACACAGAGTACGTTAAATTTCACGTTACCGCTGAGAAGGCGGTGTTGCCTTTGCCAATGATATCAGTATAGTTGCCATTGTTAATTTTAAATAATGTATCTATGGTTTTGCAAAATCAATACTCTCTCATTTAAATTTATTTCAATATTCTACAAAAAAATCGTATGAAAAGTACATTTATTTAATTGTATTAAGGGATATTACTAAAATTCAAACAATTTTTTGATATATTTAATTATATTTGGCAATATTGTACTCCTCCTTAATTCATCTTTGGAGATAGTATAATTGACTTTACCATGTTTTAACAGCATGGTAACTCTCATTGACATGTTGTTTTCATAATAAAAATTTTAAATGAATGATAAAAACAATATAATCTAGTCTATTCATTTTTATATTGTCTATGAAATAACAATTTTCTCTATTTATATTCACATAATTAATTAACCTGTGGTTAAAAATATAATAAATTTATCATTCGCCATAAACAAAAAAAAATTATCATTGTGAATTGTGAGATCTGTGGTTCAAATAAATGTTACAAAATAAATCTTGATATAACCAAATTTTAGAATCGTTTTTGTGTTTTCGTATAAACCACGAAGTATTTTTTAAAATAATGCTTGGTTATTCAAATGCCGGCATACCAGATAAATCATGGCAACCACCAGTGGCAGTAATAGTAACGACGTGAGTTCACTTAGAGTATTATTAAAATTAGAATATATAGAAAAAACCAACTGAGTTGATAAACCATTTTCGATAATCTTTACAGGATGGGCACGATGGTTGTAGAAATGTACTGGAAGCATTCTCCAATTACATGCAGAAATTTTATGGAATTAGTTCGAAGAGGTTACTACAACAATACAAAGTTTCACAGAGTCATACGAGATTTTATGATACAAGGCGGTGATCCTTCTGGTACTGGGAAAGGAGGCCAATCTATTTATGGTCTTTATTTTGATGACGAAATCACATCAGATTTGAAACATACTGGTGCTGGTATATTATCTATGGCGAATTCTGGCCCAGACACTAACGGATCACAATTCTTCATAACATTAGCACCAACTCAGTGGCTTGATGGAAAACATACAATATTTGGAAGAGTACAAAGTGGAATCTCTGTAGTTAAAAGGATAGGCTTAGTTGAGTGTGACAAAGATGACAGCCCGGTTGATGATATACGCATTGAACGAGCTTATATTGCAAAATGATACAAATTATTCTTTCTAATTTTTTCATAATTTAAATTAAGTTGTGGAATTATGTTTAGTACTGTAACATGTTCTTGAAATATAATAATAAATGTAATTTTACCTCATACTGAATATTTATAATTCAAACAAAGGCTAAACACATTAACAATTCAGTGATATTCCTTGCATGGTGATGTATTGATAAATATAGGTAATATACTGTTTTATTTTTTCTTATTTTCTATGTTCCATCTTAGTGCTGAACTGCTATGTCACACAATGTTAAGTGGAGACGTAATTGAGTTTGCAAAGTGTAGTAAATTACTAAAAGTGCATTCACTCTTTGCTTGAATACATATTATTATACAATTTAATCACACCAATGCAGGTGTATCTATTCCAGTCATTCCAAGTGATGAGACTAAGTGTTTTGTATATATTTGAGGGAAAGGGAAAGTTACAAAAAGATCAATACTTTTATCTCTCCACATTAACAGTCTTATGTTTTACTAAATCAAAATTTTTATGACACTAAACAACTAGATCTAAGAATTTGCTTTTCTCCCTTTACTGGCACCACTGCAATTGGCCCTGAACAGTGTGTGTCCACTGGATACTCTGTGACACAATACATTCAGGATGTCAGTCCATTTTACCAACTTAAGGTCATATACTGGTATATCCTCCCAAATCATTTTTTTATGTTAAAAATTATGTATGTTACAAAGGCAGTCATCTAAAGCTTAAAGGGGGCATGGCACAAAATATATTGGGAAACAATGGCCTAATTGTTTGAATGTTGGTTGTGCACATTCAAATCTGGAATGAAACAATTCTCTTAGTTAAAAGTATTTAGAAATTAATTATAATCTGCTTTGGTGAAGGAACACATCGCCAGGTAACCAGCTCGCCTTTAGTGTTCTCCTTATAACTATAATGTTCTAGAACTCGCACTTAGCCAATGTTCATAACTGTCGTTTGGAAATATTAAGTTTTTGTAATCAACACCCCCTGCAAACCCCATAAGGGCTGGAATTTCGTAAAATCCGCTCTGGAGCCCAATTGGCCAAATTTTGTCTGTAGGTACTACTTAAAGTAATCTATAGTCCTAAAAAGAGGAAAGATTTGATTGTGTTTCTTTGTATTGAATATGCCCAGAAACTACTGGACCGATTTAAAAAAACATTTTACCATTAGAAGTAGATTAGAAGCGACATTATCCGTGATGAACGTAGGCTACTTTTTACCAAGGAAAAATTATTTATTCGTACGGGTAAAAGGGTAATAGTTACAAATAATTTTAATTTTACATAGCAAAACGACAGTTGACTTGCTACGTGAGGAACAATAGTCATTCAAATAACCGATCGTCGTTACACCTAAAGTGGAGTCAGCTAGTAATACATAAACGTATTATTGAAACGATAATGTAAGAAACTGATTCGGTGAAACTGATCGCAAAAATAATTTAATATGTATGAAATACCATGCATATTGTAAAAATTATGTATTAGTAAAAAAATCTAAAGCGCAAAATAAAGTCTTATACTATGCATAATCATATAATGGTAACTCCAAGAGTTCCAAGGCTATGAATTCATCGTGATATAAAAATTCACTGAATCTGTGAGATTTAGCAAATAAATATGATAATGTAACCAAAATCACCGATAATAATTGTATTTGTGATATTTGTATAAACAATACGATTAACAACTAAAACTGTTGAGATTTTGGAAAGGTGATATTAATCTATGCTCTAGATAGATTACTCAAAAATACCACTGACTGATATTTTAATCTGTTGGTCACAGAGTGACTGTGTTTATACTATAACAATATATTATCTACTGCACTTGCTCTCCTGCAGACGCTGAGTCGCTGACAAGTTTATTTACGCTATAGGCCGCGAATTTAGATAAATTACTAAAAGCTGGAAGCGACGAGCCAAATCTTCACGGTTAGAGCGAGAATACGTAAGTGAAGTTGATAATTTCGACTTCTTTGTTACTTTTGTAAGATTTGTGTTTTTACTCAACTCGAATATTCTCGATCGATAATATGATGTAATGTGTTACATGTTTCTCGTTATAATAAAAATGATGTAGATGACATATTTTGTGCATTAGAATGAAGAGCGTATTTTAGTTTCCTTTTACTTGAATAGCTAGCAAACAAGATACGATAAGGTATGGGGTCGCCACCGCCTTCGAATGTCGACAAGAACAAAGAATCAAAGAACCGGCCGACAAGGAAATTGGGTACCCTAATAAAAGACTTAATGAACTTATAAAAAAATCCGAACTACAACTTAAAATGAAGTAGTATTTCTTTTAGTAATATAAATGTACATAATTAGTTAACCACTTTGATACAAGCTCAAAAATTTTACTACATTTTTAACATCTTATCATGGCGGTGCGGGATTGTAAATGATCTAAAATTCTCATACCCATAGTAAAGGCTTTTCAGACTTGAAAATATAAAAGAATTTTTAAACGGTTTATTATCTTAGCCACTTCGAATCAACTAGTTAAATTGGAAAAAAATACATAATGAGATTATTCTGTAAATAGAAACATTGAATTTAGTTAATTGGCTGGATGTTCCATCTTTAAGTAGTTAAGACTACTTATGAAAAAAAATGGTAGGTATGTAAAAAGACCGCAGCAGAATCAAATAAACATTACTTAATTATGTAAATTCAGGCACCCTTTCATTGGTTTGGATATCAAGCAATGTTGGATATTAGACCAACAAACAGTAAACACACAAACATAATACTAATATAAACATATTTGTTGTTGCTCACAGAATACCAATATTAAACATAATATTCTTTGTTTTATAGTTTTACTAATATGTAAGAACTCAGCGATATAAGTCAAATAAAACCCACCTCAACAAGGTATTCAAGAGACATATTCTTACTCTGGAAAGCATCATTGTGGAGTGAACTTAAATCATCTGACATGCAGTTTTGTTAAATTTTTTCAATAACTTCATATTATTTGAATTAAATTTTTTTATACTTAATCTAATTTTTTTTTCTCTACTTCCCTTATAATCATTCCGATAGACTGTTATTGGTTTTGTTACTCATTTCAAATATTTTAGGCTTCAAATTTGGAAATGATGAAACCTCCATTCTGTTATCTTGACAATATATATTACTACAAATATTTTATTATATTTAAATACATAGACATATAATTCTAAAGTCTATCAGAAATTAGCCTGTTTGTAAAATATTTTTGTTGATTTAATATTTAAACAGAAATAGTAATATATGAGGATTGTTAAAATTATGTTATTATGTGGTTTATTACTAAAGGACTTGTGTTCCATATTATATGCACATTGACAAATTAGCTCAAACACAATTTTGTTGATTATGCCCTAATTTAACCATCCATAGGACCTGTATAAAGACAAGATTCTCTACATGCAGCCAGATTGTCTTGAAATAGTTTCTCTAAATGGATTGAAACTTGGGTATAAGCAATAAACAAACATCACTAACCCATTCTTCTGTTAAAATGACAAGCAGTTAATAGTTATAGGAAATATACGGTGATGTTTTTGTGTCGTCCTGCTTTCTTTGTTTGTGTGAATGGTGCAAGACCAATGTTTTAATATAGTGACATTCTTTTTTGGTGGAAAGTTGATAAAAGTAAACACTGATCCTATTACAATTTAATTTTATAAAGTTACTAGATAAACTCAAACATTGAAGCAGTTTAAGAGCTCAAATCATGTATATTTATCTCACTTGCTTCGGTGAAAAAAATCATTGTAAGGAATCCTGTGCATACCCAAGGGTTCTTTATAATGTTCTCAAAAGTATGTAAAGACTGCAAACCCACACTTGGCCAGCATGGTGGACTATGACCATCAATGTAAGAGAAGAGCAGAGCCCAGCAGTGGGACAATTTTGGTTGTGATGAATTTATTTAATTCTCCCTGCTGCTGTTATCCTTATCATAACTTTACTGAACAATTCTTTAGTTACCTTTCAATTCCGAGTTAAACTTTTTATAAAATTGTGAATAAACAACAGTGTTGAAGTTAATGAATATTACTAATATTCATAATTAACTTAATATTATTAATATTCATTATTAACTTCAACACTGTTTTATATACACTACTTTATTTGGATTGTAATCTACCCTAAAAGGTATTGTTATGACATTTTTGAAGCTTCAAGAATTTTAATTGATGATCAAAACAAGTAAACCTCAAATAGAATTACTTACTAGAAGATTTCAAGTTGAATGTTCAGTCAGTACTGAACCAAACCGATTCTATAAACAAATTGCAGAATTCCTGAAAATAGCTGATGTAGCAGAATTATAGCATCATTGAAAATTTCCAGATTAAATACACAGGGATTTTGAGGAACACTCAAGATGGTAAACTAAAAGCCTGTCACGTCATATTGTGCAGTAGTTAAAAGGAGAAAGTCCCGCAGCCCGCTTTAAAAGTACTTTATATATACGATATCTGGCTTTAAAAGCACTTAATCCGAATTACTCACTCGTCAATATCAGACAGTTTATCGTGGCGTGCAAGAAACTCGATATGCAAAATTACTGGGCAAAGCATAGTAACAGTGAAGCTTGGCTAGACGCCGTATTCGCAGAACCTTGAGGATATGCCTGTTAACTATAACTATTTGGAAGCCGAGCCGAACCCGCTCACCGTCATCTGTAACAACAGAACACACCAGTCCATTCTTATACTAAACGAGAAACGATCGGAGAAACAAAATAATTCTGTTATTTTAAACTGATGATCGCTTTACGGCTAGTTATTGTAAAGGGAGTACCTTATTTTTTTTTTCTTATTTATGGGGAGCACGCGTGAACTCAAAACCTTTATGTGAGTATACTCGATCCAGGTATACATACAACCTTTTTGTTCTATAACCAACAATCTACTTTCTGGAGAAGTTAAACACTTCTACTTGGGAAGAATAGTGTCAGTTGCCGTACTCCTCCAAAATCGGTCAAGATTATCATAAAATTTTATAGGTATATTCGGTAGGTCTGAGAATATGTTGTAAACTATTTTTCATACCCCTAAGTGATAAGGGTTGTTCACCCCAAACATATTTTTTTATTTTTTGGAGAAATATTACTATTTTTAAGATGTGATATTAAAAAATACATACAACCCTCTATCTTCACCCTTCCATCACTAACCCCCAATTTTTCCCTACATTTAATCCAGTTAAATTAAATTTTACAACTACATTTTATTAAGTTCCAGTCCTCCAAAACTCTTCTCATAATATGTTCTCCTATTAGGCTGAACAATTGTGGTGAGAGAATACAGCCTTGCCTAACTCCGCGTTCTAACCAAAAGGGCTCCGAGATGGTGTTATCTATCAGGACCTTGGAATGGCCATCAGCATAAAGATTCTAAATAAGGAAAGTCAGGTGGTCTGGTATTCCCATCTCCTTCATAACCTCGAACATTCTTCTCCAGTTAATACAGTCAAAAGCTTTGGCATAGTCAATAAAACACAGAGCCATAGGGACATTAAATTCTCTGCTTTTCTCTATGAGCTGTCTAACATTGAGAATCTGCTCGCGTGTGCCTCTGCCTTTGACAAAGCCCGCTTGTTCTTTAGCTATGAGTCCGGATATGTAATGTTCCAGGCGCTTGTTAATAACGTGCAGGAGTATTTTGCTTGCGTGAGATGTCATGGAGATAGTACGGTAATTCTCGCACTTTCGTGTTGAACCTTTCTTATGTAATGGTACTACCATCGATTCCATCCAATCCTTCGGCCATTGTCCTGTTGTCCAGACTTTTTGACATATAGAGTGGAGAATCCTTACGCCGATCTCATCCAGACTCTTTATCATAAGGGCAGAAATTCCATCACTGCCACCTGCCTTAGGTTTCAGGCGTGCAATAGCTG
>DWPQ01000103.1:0-22279 GCA_018251795.1 Perichares adela
GAATTTTACAATACTATCGATAGTATTGTTAGAATCAATAGTATTGCCCATAAAGAGCTATCGATAGTATTGTCACATGTCTATACTATCGATACTATTGCTTTTACTGTGTCTATCGATAGTGGGCTATCGATATGCAACACTACTGTCCACACATTCCTTAAACAAATAGCACCGACCCATGTCAACCAATTGTCATGCTGTTTCTTGGCTTTTGGTGTTAAACTTTCATTACATATTCTTCATTAGATATTATTTCAAGGTTAAGTAAAATACGATGTTGAGACTGACAGTCTTTATTTCGAATAGTAATTATTTATAAATACAAATTGAGAAGTACCGATTCACAACAGAATATTACCTAGATTACAATGTTCGACAAAATAATTATATCACTTATCACTTCATTTATAACAAATGTACAAGTTTTACACGTCGCGGACCGGCTGCTGGCGGGGCCGGACGGGCCGGACCGGACCGGACCGGGCCTGCCTCGTCAGCCGGGGCGGGCGGCAGGCGGAAGACGGGCGGACCACCCCTCCCCCTCACCTGCTGAGCGAGTGCGACCGCTCGCGGGACCCCGAGCTCTCACCGTTACACCGGCTGCGGTCACTGCCTGTGAAGCGACCATTAACAATATACTTATCACGTACACAATGTGTATCGTTTGTTCACTTTATTGAAAAACCGTGCAATTAACGTAAGCCATACGACGCAATCATTATAACGTATCATATCGTACCGCGGGCTTCATGGTATATGTCACAAGGCTGAAATTAGAATCGAATAATAATATTCGATTTGACACAAATAATTCGTAAATGCGAATTATTTGCACGCTCCTGCTTATAAGAATAACTTTGTAAAGCTCGAGTTTTGGAAAACTGCGTTTCAGTTTGAAAAGTATGTGAAGCCTGCCTGTACTAAATAAATGTTAGAAATTAATTCCTCGTAGTTGTTGTTATTGTTTATGTCAATAGCAGACGGACCACCTGATGGTAAGCGGCCGCCGCCGTCCACGGGGACACATCTTCAAACAAGTAAGCGGAGATCCTGCCCGCTATTTCTGCTACTGGGCTACTCCAGTCTCAATTCTTCAAACACAAATTAATGATAACGCAACACAACACGAAAAAAAACTAGCATAAATTATACAATAATTCAACAACTCTACGACAGAAGCAAATGACATAAGAAAAATGAATTCGTAATGAAAAGCGACGATCGAACAAGTCACAGATAGAAAATAATCGGCTAGAGAGCTGCGGCCACACGACAACATACAGATATACAAACAAATGTTAACTCCACATCGTGTCGTAGTACTGAAGCCGAAATCAACAATTAAAAACGGTTAATCAACATGTAGGTAGGAACGAAAGCGGAACGATTACTGCACGCGGCACCGTGTGTCGCTGTGAGCTGTGAGCTGTGAGCTCGGACACACGGTGAGATCAAATATATATAAAGCTGTCATGTAAGCGACTAACAACGACAAAGAGGCCTGACCTAAGAAACGATGGCCTTGTGAACTGGTGTCCTATAACAAACAATTAGTACATCACATCAGTGCCGACACATCCACATCCTCCATCAAACAGTACAGTAGGCGGCCCGCTTGTGGCATTACTACGCGTATACCGTAAACACATAAATACACTCTCTGACATTTAAGTCAAGCCATCTCAATATAAAAAATTAATACATTAAATGAAATTAGTGTTATATTAATAACTTGCATGTGTTATAAGTTGAATTACGAGTATTGATTTCAATTTAAATTTAGGTATTTCTTTACATATCAAGTTTTACTAATAAAACAAGATGGCTCAACCCAGACTTGGGAGGTATATATTTAAATTTAATTTGTATTTATAATGAATACATATAGATACAAGTGTACACCTTAAGATGTTCAACATTATTTGAAATTTGTCTCTCAGTGATATAAATACACCCTGTGCACACCGCGACCCTCCACAATAACTTGAGGACCAAATAGGACAGCCTTTTACCATTTTTAACATGTTGATACACAAACTACTACTAACGGTCGGCTCCAATAAAATCTCTCTGTTGGTCAACATTCACATTTTTATTTGTATGAACTTGCTTTTTATTGGTAAGAGACTCGAAACAATAGATAAATGACAGGTTTATGCAGTTACAAGTACATGTTTTCATTAACCGACAGATAAGTTATTCGAACCGGCCGTTTATGATATATACACAAAGTATTTGGATACATTGAAAACAAAATAAAACATAGCTTAGAACTTCCCATCAATTTCAAATCCTAATAATTTTGTAATAAAATTCGGTAAATACGAATTGGAGAAGTATACCTTATAAATATATGTGCAGTTAAATCGATCTCCCGTGACAATAGCAATACGTGGACGGACGTACTGACATTACCAAATATACAATGTTCCACAACTATGTATGTGTGAGTGTACGGACACATATTTCCATAACATTAACACAGTGGATAAGCAGTCGACATTATACTTATGACAATGTCAATAAAACCATTTTGGTGGCAATCATATTATTTTAACGTGGCGAGCTGTTGGACACCTAGCTGAGAACACAGGAATTGGGACAGTGACAAACAAGGGGAGTAGACTGTATTCAGTGGAAATTACAGAATACTTTTTTTATGTCAATGACAAATGAGTGGTTTGTGTGTAATATTCAATGCTTATATAGACGTGTTATCGATCAAGGAAGATGAAGAATAAACATATCACCAGCTCTCAAAAAATGATCCCAAAACATGTAGGACCACCGATGGAATTAATCTGGGTGATATATGACTCGGCTATCTCTGGATCAATAGGATCAGTAATCAATGTAATCTAATTACACAGTCAAATTATCCATGATATTCTGATATTATAAATGAAAAAGTAACTCTGTCTGTCTGTGCCATGATCACGGCCTAACCGCTGAACCTATTGTGATGAAATTTCATATAGAGATACTTGAAGGTCTTGGGGCGAAAATAGGCATCTTTTTTCCCGTTTTGTCTAAGTTTTTCAAAAAATTTCATAGTTTGTCGAAAGGTCGCCGAAAATGGGCGGACGCTGGCTCAACGTTACGAGATACGTTAAAATAATGTTCTACATAGTTTGCCGGGTGTCACTAGTATTATGATAAACATCTATGGCTATCCAGTGTATTAACATGACAGAGGTCGGTCAGTGTGTGTAGTGTGTAGTGTAGCATGTAGTGTGCAGTACCTAGTCGCTGGTGCGGCGGCAGCTTGGTGAAGAAGGGGTGTTTGAGCGCGTCCCGCAACGTGATCCGCTGCGAGGGCTCGTACTCCAGCATGCGCGCGATCAGGTCGAACAGCTGCCGGTGCTCGTCGCCGTTACTTTGCAGGTACTTCTGCAAGTACAAAACGCGCATCGTTACCTTACCATCGTGCCTTTAGGACGCTCGCAGCCCCTATTTTTCGAAAAGATTTCAACCCTCTTTGCTAGTGTAAGTCCTGCCTGGTTGATCATTCCAAGCTCGCATTTCAGTCCGCGGGAAGCTAGCTGTAAAGGCCGCTAGGGCCAACAGTAGAATATCCATCAGAAACAAACAAACAACTTAGCGCCCATTTTGTTTATCATTACGACCCGTCATTGTTACGCTCCTGGCCTCGTCCCGCTGCTCGAACATGCGTTGGCAGACTTCGCACACCTTCGAGAACATAATAGAGAACTCCCAGATACGCAAGTATCTTCATGAAGTTTTCCTTCTGCGCGTGGTAAATAATATCTAAAACGCACATCACTTATAAGAATCCCCTGAGGTAGGTAGAGCCCCGAGTTGTGTTAGTTATTCTACTAGCAAAGTAACACGTCACATACCAACAGTGGTTTACAGTTTTCTCTGACGTATCTGCCGGCTGATGATTTGTCGTCCCAGTCTAATTTGCCATGATAAAAGTATTTTGTTCTTGTTTTCCGAGCCATTCTGCAATAAACAAATAGAACAATGTTTACTAATTAAAATAAATGTATTCTCAAGGCAAAGTTTTGCAGTTATGCTTATTTGATTTAAGTATAATCCCCACAAATTGCTAGTGCGCGCGGCTGCTATTTTGGTGACGTAAACTAGTGTCAAACGTTTTGAACAATTGTTAACGGTACAGCAATACTAGCCAGCTAAATAATTATATAATTTTGAAAGACTTTTCTTTCAAACTTGTTGCTTGTTATTTAAAATACGATGAAAATTTAAATCCAATATTTATTTTTATTAAATATTTAGAAAATATAGAATAAATGAGTGCAGTTGAAGAATAAGAATAGTTATTTTTTCTCACCAATATGCTTTTAAAAGTCATTCAATGATTTGGTTTTATTTATAAAAGTCAACAGCTGAGCATAGGCATCCTCCATATATAAAAAATATCCTAATAAAAATATTTATTGATTTTGTTGCTGGCCATATTTTATCGTTTCGCATGACGTTAAACTAATCTTAATGCGACAAAGCTCCAGCGCATTAGCAATTTACGGGGGTTGTACTTCCACACATGATGCCAAAGATGTGAGCGCTAAAGAATTAAGAATTAAAAAGAAAATGAATTGAAGATGCGCTACATACGTGCGCGACACCAAGTACACCCAACTCGTTGTAGAATAAGTAACTAAACAGACAATCACACGCTACAAACGAAACACGTCGAAACAGTTTACATTTGTAAAACGAATCAGGCAGGTGAACACCCTTCCATCGTACCTTAGGGATATAAATTGGGTGGTACTGAATTTGGAAAACTCCACAGGGAGCAATTTAAGCGCGATAACTTGATCCGTTATTCATATTGATGCATCACATGGAGATGAGGTAAGATTGGATACAACTGTAAGGATACTTTTATACTGAGTACATTACAAATGCATATACTGGCTGTTAATTGTTGATCTCTTTTAGTGTGGTAGTGTCGTTTTGACATTAACTTGAGGTGTGAAAATAACAGACGATGAAAAACATGGAACATGATAATTCTATCTGAATAAGAATAAGTTATAAGAAACCTATCTGAATAAAGGTCCATGCGAAAAGGTTTTTGGCGTGACAGCACATCATCTTTCTGCAGGGACTGTCATAACCGTACATTTTTAAAGGTCTGTATAAGTTTTCGAATTATAATAAATTAATGAATATCTTATCTTTCATTCGTATTTAATTCCCGTACATCATTTCTGTTGAAAACGTCATAGAAAGACTTGTAAGCATTCATATTGTATTATTTAAAAGTGAGCCTTATACAAGGATGGACGACCCTTGACACCACCCGCAGGTTGTATGTATGTCAGTTGTGATCACAACATCATGTTAGAGCAGCAGCGAGTACCTGTAAGGGATGGGTCCCAGTATCCTCTCCATCATGGCGAGGTGCTCACGGTTGTCGTGCGTCTGGAACAGCGTGATGCCGAGGTGGAGCTCGAACATGATGCAGCCTATCGACCACACGTCGCACGGCTGAGACCATCCCAGTTCTGGAAGTTTATACAGTACACATTATTAAACTTGCATCTGCATAACAATAACAGCTCAAGCTTGGAATACAAATGTACCAGCTGTGTTTTACATAAAGGGCAATCACATTCGGACAACTTTTGTAATTACATAGGTCGAGTGGACGATATTGTGCCAAAGATCCAATATTACTTTTACATGTCAATGGGGTACATTTTCGCCTGCTGTATTTGAAACAGCGGCAGGAAGGCATGTCTAATCATTGGATTCTGTATCGTACTATGAGCAACCAATTTACTCCAGTTGATAGAAATAGAAAATAGTGTATATTATCCAAAACGTCCAGTGTTTTTGTTGAAATGTTGACACACCTTCTTAAATAAATATGATTTTATCGGGATAACCTGCTCTTCCATATCTTACAACCCTCATATACGGTTTGTTTTCTTTTTTATCGGGTTGGACTATATTTTTAGCTTCATGGATATCATGCAATTATTTTCCAATTTTATTTCTACCTGATGATAAGTGGTGATGATATATCCATAGATGGTAAAACGGTAGAGCGTTTAACTTAGCAGAAACCCATTCCCTTTGGTCTTTAAAAAGTTCATATTAGAATCAAACGGGAACACTAATACGGTTGTATACAATTACCTAATATAACTTCAGGTGCTCTGTAATGCCTCGTCGACACGATGGTACTGTGGTGCTCGTGGTCGAACGTGGCGCTGCCGAAGTCAATTAGCCTAACATCGCTGCGTTTCACGCGTCTTAAGTCATGTTTCTGTAAACAACGAAAACAAAATGTTATTATCATTTACATCAAAAACCTATACAAAATTTCAACATTAAGTTTGTAATTGACATCGTGTACATGAATTATAAAATAAATAAATAAAACACTAATTGGCTCGGGTCTCCAACTCTCCACTCACATTACGGCTATAGTCCACCAAGCTGACCAAGTGCGGTTTGACAGACGTGACATCAAAAACTTTAGAAATCTCTCAAGTATGCAAATTTCTTCACAATATTTTTCTTTCTAAGTTAGTGATATTTATTTATTCTTTATTGCCACCACGTTGGTAGCGCAACAGGCGGACTTACTACCAAGTAGCATTCTCTAACAATCAACCTATAGAATGTGCAGAGAATATGGCAGGAGAAATTTATTATGTAATATGTAATTAACTATGAAAAATTAATGCGTTCCGGTTTCGAACGCAACACCTGCCGCGCATAAGACAAACATTGAAACTACTAAACTATCATTACATTTCCATTAGCTCATTACCAAAGCCAATACCATAGTTGTGATACTAAAATGTCGTAAACGATATTAATTTATGTGACGTTCTACGAACAAATCACGTCCGTTACAGCGTTGATCGGCTGATGTATTGCAGCGAGTTGCAATCGACCGAAGAGACCACTAAATAACAAAAACGTCAGACATTCACTCCAAGACGCGATGTATGTGAACATCGGAGAGATTAGAAAACATAGTAATTGGTTGTAATTGTGCGAACGGCGAGCTCCACCGCCGACAGCCGACAGCCGACAGCCGACAGCCGGACCTATCGCAGTGATATAGCACACGACGCGATCAAAATACCACAAGAGTTACGCGATCAATTAAAATAGAACATACCAACACACTACAATTGGTTTAAACTGTTGTGTGTTCCGATTTAGTATGGTTTATATCATCCAACACCAGAGCTCGACACGGTAATTAATCTTAGTATTTCCCACCGCATAGTTTTGATTATTATCATCATCATGGCTCATAATAAACCTATCCGATTTCTGAGTTCGGGTAACCTCTCACACTAAAAGAGTTATTACCCACACTGCCTAAGTAAGAACACATTCGTAGGAAACAGCACGGAAACTCTCAGGTTTCCTTATTTATATGTATTAATATTGTTTTGCCACCTACCGCACATTCTAACCAAGGCCCTTGGATGACTGGTAAAGAATGCCATAGTAAGGCATTGAAGTCCGCAAGTTATAGACTCATTTCTGTATGTTGCAATAAAGTATAAATAAATAAAAACCATTGATAATTAATTTCTAATATACGTACCCATTTACGCCAATCCCACACTTAGTTAACGTAGTGGATTAAAACCTTAGCCCTTCAACTGCTAGATACGAGCCCACGAGTTTATCGAGCTTGTGATATTACTTTAAAGATGCATACAAATTTCGAACCCGGGCCACTCGTTACAGACGTTCAACCACGAGGCCATCAGTCGTTCCTTAAGTTCTATTTATACATCATTTAGCTTACACGTTCCGTTATATTAAAATTGTTTACACCAGAGATATAAATATGTTTACAAGTAGGTTAACATCTCACTACACGAATATTTTCATGTAACCAACGGTATTTTCGTTTTAGTACGCGGGGTATTAACGTTGTATAAACGTAATTTTTGTATACACGTCATTATGTATAGAAATTATGTAGTTAAGTTATGTTTCTAGAAATCTGTACCTGAAAAAGATAAAATGGAACCCTTAAAGGAATCACTCTGTGGTCCGTCCGTCTGTCAAGATCCTTTTTTTTAAATAATCATCAAAATTTACTTCAGTGCAACCTGGGGGTATATCTATAGAATGCTTAAAGTATTTTCATTGCTTTTTGTCTCTACAAGATTCCCGCTGCATTTTCATAACGGGAACACTGTCCCAGTTGAGACATCAATAACAATAATTAATTGGATGGATCAGTTTACAAGGCACGCTTCATGTTGCCTATAAATGCGACGATATTAATTCGGTCTAATTACACTTATGTAACTAAACCCAGTTTGTTTACGAGTATACTCAACAAGTTGATAGCTGGTTAAAAAGTTATCGCAGTGACATCTTCCACAATTTACGGATTGATTATGTTTAAATATATACTTCCTTCAATACATATTAGAAAGAAAGAAAGCAAAAAAACATAAAAAAATATTAAAATACATAAATGGATCGAAAAAGTTTTTGGTTTTACTGAAATAAAATCGAAGTCCTTATAAAAAATTATAGTATAAGGGGATCAAAGAGATGATAAAAAATTTTTGGTAAAAAAGGTTTTGTTATTGATACAAAGTTCAAAATATGTGCGCCCTGCCCGCACGGGCGCACTGAGAAGCAGCGGTTCCCCATTCATTCGGTTATGCAACGCTGTCTGCTATCATTTTATTAATTACGTTGTTTCTATTTTTATTTTATTTTTTCTTTTTGATACGTTGTTCACTTTGTCGTTATGTTTGTCTGTAGATAATATGGCGAAGTAAATGTTTCTTTCTTTCTTTCTTTCTTCAAAATATATCTTCTGAATTTGTTTGTAACAGTATCACGAGACAACGATTAAATAGATTAATATGAAACGTGCCAGTTTTAATTGATATAATTGCCCAATACGTTGGATGTGTGTTCACACGTGATAACAGATATATTAACGGCATAAACGTGAAGCGCATGATACAAGTGGCTCGGTGCGCGTATAATTAGTTAATTTTATAATTCGCCGAAACGAAGCAAAGCGTGGTACTAGATAAATCTATACAACTAAATAAAATTGGAGTGGCTGTTTGTAATATTATCATAACCGGTTTTTACTAAATTCATACGTATATATATCAAAACAACAGTTTTTAAAATTTTCGTCTGTCTCTCTGTTTGTTCCGGGTAATCTCTGGAAGGGCTGGACCGATTTTGACGGGACTTTCACTGGAAGATACCTGATGTAATAAGGAGTAACTTAGGCTACTCCTTATTTTAGAAATCATGCGGGATTCCGATAACAAACATAAAATAAGTATAAAATTCTAACAGTGTCATTGCCGGATTGTTTAAAAATCTATTTTATGAAATCCCAAATTAAAATTTAGAAATTCATCTTTTTGAAAGTTTTAGTCGTACAAATATTAATAATAGAGTAGGGGAGCTATAGGCAGGCCTGTGACTGTACAACAAATAATAAAAAACTACTGAAAACTCGCTTTATTCATGGTGTATTTCTATTCTACAAGTTAAATCCTTATATTTGATACAGAAATACGTACGCCGCCATTTTGTTACGGAGCTCATTTTGGGTTAATAATAATACCGATCTTAATTGAATGTCTATACGAAATTTTAGCTCAATCGGTCGAAGATTTCTGTTTCAAAATCGTGTTCAAAGATTCCGTTACATTGACACATACATACAACCTAAGCTAATATCAGCGTGTCAAAAAGAGAGGGAAGATGAGAAACCCGTACTTATCCTTTTCTAATACGCGCAAAAAAAGAAAGACAGATAGTCTATACATTTGCTATCTCTCTGAACTCATTTTAGGATGGTTCCCCTACTCTTGTAATAACTATCGTTTTTGTTACACACGACCTAAAAACTGGTATATGTTAGTAACGCAGCATCACTCAGTACAATTTAAAAGTGTATAGTTTACCTTCTTAGAACTATTGTATACGCTGACGACCTCGTAGTCGCTGTCAACAAACAGGATGTTCTCCGGCTTGAGGTCGGTGTGCGTGAGCTTGTTGTCGTGCAGGAACAACACGCTGTATATGAGCTGGTACGAGATGTGTCGCACCTGCTCCAGCGGGTACGGTTGGTAGTTGTTGTCTTTCTGCAATACAACGTTACATACATACAAACATACTTATTATACAATAATCATATAATTCAAGACATATGTGGATGAAGGTGATATGTCGCATTTTTGGATTTTCGCTATTCTATGCATGAAAGATGGTGTTATGTGCATACAAACAATTTTAAACGTTAAGTTAAATTAATTTATTAAGTTAAGTTAAGTTACATTAATTTAATAATTTAAATTAAACAATAATTTTAATTATAAAACACTTGAGGCGTTTTGAAATATCATTAAAGGCTTATGCGTAACTTTGAACTCTGATTTCCTCGAAATTAACTTTTGCGACATATCACGTTCATCCACTCATGTCTTCAATTCAATCTGAGTGTTTTCAAGGGGAGAGTGAACAGAGTAATTACTTAGTGCACTTCACCATCTACCATGTTGATGATGGTTGTGGTCATGACTAACGGACGATGTTAGTTAGTTCCTTCAGTTTGAAACCAGCTGGTTGTGTACCGCTCAGTTAAGTCCGATAGTGGTCATTCATAGTTCTCTTTGGTTGAACATGTTTTGGGTTGTCATGTTTTGGGTTGTCATGTTTAAGTTAACAACCTGGTTTACTCATACGCCAGACTCAAACACGGTAACACGTAACTAAACCAGTGTGACGAATGTGCACGGACGGCGATGGTATATTACCATCAGACGAGGCTTGTTTGTCCAATTGCCATGGTTAATGTACTAAATCGTAAAAATAGTTCCCCATTGTTGTGCTACATGAAAATGTCTCATCCATCAAAGATTACTCGTGTTGTACTTTTATCGAGCTGACACGTGTTTAGATCGGTTAAACACTTGTAAATTAGTTCCGAATCCATAATTTAATCTTAGAACGACGTAAATATCAACAATCGTTATCACTATTTAAAATTCACTACAGAAATATTCAGATTCCAATTAATCAATTTTTATCAATCCATTGAATGAAAAATAGAGATTAACATTTTTTATAGTTTCAACTCTTATCATTATATCAGTGGCAATCAGTATGCAATATAAAACACTTATTTTTAATGAAGTTTATTTAGAACCGCGATAGTTCGAGAAATACATATTTAACGATATACAGTATCGTATACTATTATTAAGATAATTTCATAATAAAACTGAAAGTGAGCGCACAAAGAGAACGGTGAGGTTTTTTATTGCAGCTAATTTAAAATAACGGAATAATTGTATTTTAACGACACGAAATGTAAGTTGTTCTCCAACATTACAAATCCGACAAGAGTGCGCGCGCCGTATTTATTTGCGCGTCGGCGCAAACAAACACACGACGAAAGAAAGTTTTTACGAGTGCAGACGCGGCGACGGTGCGTTAATACGTTATATTACAAAATAATAATAAAATAACAACTCACCAGGAAGTCAAACACGCTCTGTCCGAGCATTTCGAATGCTATACACATGTGTCCGTGGTATTCGAACCAGTCCAACATCTTCACACACAAGCTGAAAACAAAACACACTTTTTAGTTTACACTTGCAATTTGACGCTGTAGCTAAATATGGTTCTGACCTTGTTGATTGGACGGATAATCCTAAGTTAGATTCCCGAAATGGGCAGACATTTATGGGCCAGACAAATGTAATATGGTCTTAGTAGTTAGTGATATGGCTGGAGTTTGCTAATGCTTCCTGTGATGAAAGGGATACAGCGGATATGTAAACAAAAAATAATAAATCGTTTCACCAGCCGATTGGGACTGGAACGATTCGTTTCGCGTGCTGGTCAAGTCACAGCTAGCCCCTTAATGCGTGTTTCTTTTGACAGCGGTGATCAATGATTTAGCTGTCTAAATTCAAGTTTTGGTTCGATAAATCATAGGACCCATTAACTTAAGCCACGTAAATTATGGCTACATAGCTGAACATATTCTGACATATCTGATAATATGAAGTAATTAAGTCATGATGTGATCAAACTCGATCAAAGTATTCGACGTGATCCGGTTGGTCGCTGGAGGGCAGGTAGCGGCCTACAATTGTAAGCCGACATTGTGTTTGGGAAATGAGAAACGGGGGTATGGTGTGCGCGGCAGACTGTATTTTTGTGTTTTGGTTGACACCGAGTGGTTGGCTGGCGCGGTGCCAGCCAGCGGCCGTAACGTCGCATATAAACACGCAAGGTCAGATATTGCTACATTTCGCGTCACTCGATAATGTTTCTGCGGATAATCAACAAGTCACGGCCGACGCGCCGACGGGGGGGTGCAACTTACTTTTTACAATCTGGATCGACGTCAGCCAATTTTTCTAACACGTTAATTTCTAACTTTGCAGCCTCCCTGTACTTCTCAACGTTCTTAATTATCTTCAGAGCCATCCTGTGCTCCCTGAAATGCATAAACAAACAGCGCGTCAGTACCTCATGTCGTCGATCACACCTTCGTACCTAATTATGAAAATAACTTTGGCATTCACCGGCACAACTATCTAGAGGAAACGTGCTACTATAAACAAATGAAAATAGAGCTGAATAATCTGAGAGCGTTCTTTGCCAAACAATGTGTATGTGTGGCTGTGTGTCATCTGTGAACGTAAATTATGACACACCGATATGAAGCCAATAGAACCTGTTAATGTCTCTAATGATTACAGATCAGACACAGGAACGCGTTCCAAATAGAACATGAATAAGTGCACTACTAATTACATATGATTAAACATTCCCTTTCTTTATATTAATAACGAGTTAGGTTACACTACAACTCCGTCGAACGATTTCGCTCACATTCAATAAAAATGAATAATTACCAACTTCCCTGTATCATCAGTTTAATTATCTCATTGCAGAAATGTGACAATCGAATCGAGGGCAGTTAAAACAAAGATAAAAACAAACTCATAATTTACATTAATGGACTTATTCCATTTAACTACCTATCTAATATAAAAAAATATATATTTTTATCTTTCGCCGAGGTCGATGTCTAGACGTTATCGGTTTTAGCAGAGAACCAAAGGTATATTAATACCTTATTAATTCTTAAGATGTGATAATAATTTATCAACATTAGGTTCCTATCTATGCACATTTAATGTCACGAAACCGCCCACAGTAATGTATCGCCTTATGTTTATTTTCTATAATACAGACACATTTCAAACTAAGTTACGTTCCTCAAAGACAATACTTATACTGAGAAAACACTAAATGAAAAATACACAAAGTATTAAACTTCTAATATAATATATATAAACTGTAATAAAAAATTAAAGATATCGGATTTTGTGTCCACTCCTGCAAGTTGACAGGTGGTATGTGGACAAGGGCGCTGTACGGTAGACACGTCATCCTCACATGCATTCGTGTCCATCTTGTGTGCAAAGTATTGAACTCATAATATTAACTGACTGTACAATAAATAATACAATCTACCTCTAAATGTCTAATATAAGTACTAATAGATTGACTGGCGAACGTGCACACCTCTTATTGGTTACCTTCGTAAATAAATTACAATCAATGGAACTGGCTGCCGGCCTTGAAGGAAAGTTTACTAAATAAAATATATTATTCATCTACCTCAACTGTAATCATGTCGGAATCTAGCCAAAATCTAAATTATTCTAAATGGATATAAAATTTCCCACTTCAAGTGTTCCGGGCACTACTACATATAAACGTTGGTGTGAGTAGAAAGTGGTATACATAAGAATTACTCACATTTCCAAATCCTTCACCTCCACCACCTTGCCGAAGGTGCCCTCTCCGAGCGTGTCGATGATTTTGTCTGCAATGAAACCAAGCCAAAATAGTTAATTAAGTGGACGCAAGACAAAGTCATGATGGAATTAACATGGTATTCCGTTTATAATTAACGATCCTGTACAATTGCGCCCATCTGGCGAATTATAAACGAAAACACGATGTTGTCGGGTTCCAACAGGACTATTCGAAGGATTCAAAATTGGTTGGCCACTGTTAAGAAACAGAATGTCGGTAACGAAAGCATTAGAATGACTGAAAATCGACAAATTGCAAATCACTGATCTGCAAGAGCTTGATAGTCCAAACTGAGACAAGGCAATCACAATCTATTCTGTTTAGACTGAGTTCGTTGTAATGTGAAGTAAACGGTAAGTAGTAAGTTGTCGGGTTAACAAAATTAATATGTAGTGTAAGTTATCGTAATGGGTGATGTCTGTCGTGTAGTGTAGTGTACAGTGTTGTTAAGTGTGTTGCGCGCCTGTCTGTGTGTGTGTGTGAGCGATATACATATTGGTTAAGTTATGTTGTTGACACGAACATCTCGCTCCCATGACATATCCGGGCCAGTACACCAGATGTCCATCCTTGTCGTCCTTGACGGAGGAGCGTGCCCGGGAGCTCTGCATCGCGCCGCCGCCACCGCCGCCGCCGCCGCGCACCGCGAGCCACGCACCCGCCACGGCCGCACGCGCCATCCACACGCACCACGCCACATGCCACGGAGAGCGCCACGCGATCGCCACGACCCGAGTAGTGTTGTACCCAACAATCAGACAATGGAACGGTTGCCCGTCAGACAAGCGACAATTTGGTATGGTGTCGTACATGCTGTTAAAGGGCGGACGGGTGGGCTCCGCGACGCGGCGCACGCGCAGGCGCCCGGCCGGCGTCGCGCGCCGCTCGCGAGGAACCGGCTCGGAGGGATCACCGGGAATGGGGAACCGATAGCACCGCAAACGCTCAATCTCTTTCGTAATCGCCTCTCACACCGGTATGACAGGATAAAAGTGTCCACCCGCACCTCACGTAAACTTTTTGAATACTAACATTTCCATACGAGATTCCACCGGAACATTTGCGTTTAGTACTAGAAAATATTTTTACGCAAAATAACGACATATTAACCTTAAAAACACGCACAAAAAGGCTTAGCACATGCACTATCATTTCACGTCCAAATATTTCTTCATCAATATATGAAGTTGTTTAAAATTACCATATAGCGGTAATTATTACGCGTCAGTCAATAGTAAACTATACTAAGTTGTTTTATTTCAAATTACCTTCAAGTGTTATTACTTTTCGTCTACCTCCTATAACTTTAGTATCGTTGTTGACAATACATGCATTTCAATAACAGCTCGTTTTGTTCCAAGAAGCATAAGATGGCATTGAATTTATGTAGGTAATTGTTTTAGATCGTTATTATTAGACTTTTGTATTGCTTTTCTTATATGAGATATACTTTACGATACTAAACGCTCGCATACTAATGCATAGCGAATATTAAAAATGACGGACCCGATTTAGGTTAGCGGCACACAGAGCGCAGGCAGGAGGCGGTTAGCTTGTTAGCTTACAGGCGGCGTGGCCGCGTGCCGCAGCAGATGACGCGGCCGCTGCGGACGACGGCGACTGCGCAGCTCGGGCGGCAGCGCCACCACGTCTCCGACGGCCAGCGGTTCCGTTTTCTTGAGCGCGATCGCGTCTCCGACCACACCGTTGGCTCCTTTGTCAGCGATGCGGCCGTACACCTCGTCCAAATGGGCGTACTTCATTATCAAGCTCTGTATCTCCTTGCGTCTGGTCTCCCGTTCGGTGAGCGTCCGATCGCCTACCGGGGTCTTGTCCTCGTCTTCATCGCTGGACGGAAAGTAAATTTGTTTTTGTCTACCGGCATCTTTGACCGGCGACGATGCAGGCGTCTTCGTTATCTTCGCATTTTGATCGAGTGGGTCTTGCTGTGGCGGCGAGACTAGATCGCGGACGCCAGATTGTAGATTGATGTCGACGGGCCTTAGTGACAATTTTCCCCGCCTTTCGCTATTATCACTTTTTTCTGCTCTAAGGGATCTTCTTTGATGCTTGCGATAAATACTGTCCCTGTCTTTCCCAATTTTGGGACGGTCCCGGAGAGATACATCGAATCCGTTTTTGTATTCACTCCTATCGCTTTGTTTATGACCAGACGATAAACGACGATCACTCGTATTTCTAAACGGTGTTTTATCTCTCGTTTTTTCCCGCGGGTAATTGTTTGCTTTAAATGAATGCTCCCCGAATACAGCTGTTGTTAGACTTCTCATAAGACCGCCTCTAGGCAGAGTTTGCTCTGGCTCCAACGTTTTATCTCTATCTTCCTTATCCTTCCTAGCTCTCTCCTTTTTCTGAACGGCTATTCTGTCCAACACCGACGAGTATTTGTCTTCTAAACGAGTACGCGTGCTGCCAAGCTGAATCGTACTCTCTATGCTGTTGTTATTCGTTTCCTTCAGAGGATACCGTTTTGTAAACGGTGGTGATTTATTATCTTTCATATGAGCTCTACGGAATGAGTCACTCCGCGCGACAGCGCCAATGCCGGACGTACTATGCAAAGGTGATGTATCGATTCGAGATTTAGTTGTACCCAGGTAACTAGAATAAATTCGGTCGTCGTTCAACTTCCTCGCCGTCGGCAAGCCTGACGTGAACGTTGTGTATGGAGATACGTGTCCGTTATTCTCATAACGCCTTACATTAGCTAGTACAGAATTCTTATTTGTTTGAAGTTTATCATCATAACGGGATCTCACTGCGGTCAACTTGGATTCCCCGATGGGATCATTTTTCTCCGAGGGCCCTCGACGCGTCAGTCGATTAATGAAGCTCGAGTATCCGTCCGACAACAACTGAGTCACACTCGTAGTGGACGCGCGGGTGTACCGTTGACGTCGCGGGCTCGTCGTTCCGTTTCCGCTGGTACTGATGGTGGCCATGTCTCTTCAGTTCCGGCCACTCGTATATATAACGCGGACGTATTAACCGGGATAGATCACATAACAAGTGTAAAGCAACATAACTAAATCGGCAAACTTCACACCGTGCGGAGTCTTTCAATTGCAATCGCTCGATAACGCTAGATGTGTACGAGCGGTGGATGGTTCGATATCGCACATAAGACTGGGTCCACTTTAGATCGAGAGCGTACCTAAGCGAGGAGGGATTTCAGAAAGATCACTAGCGCAGCCGAGTGCGGCCGTCGGTGCCAAGTAATGGTCGCGGACTAAAAATATCGGCAACCCGTGGGAGCGCCCTCCCGCGCAGCCCGAGGTGCCGCCGCTCGCGCATTTTCGTCACATTACACCCGGTATACCTACGTACACAACTTTTTAGCATATAATTATAGTGTGATTCTGCTAAACGGTCTAACACTTTACCTAATCACATCAGTATTAAAACCTATGCTAACAACTTCATTTGGCGCCGGCGCGGTATCCGCATTTTCATACTTTCGCACCAATGGGACGAACAAAATAATTAAGAAATACTTCGCATTTTTCACGAAGAAAATAGACGTGTTAACCTCAATAACACGTCGTTATTGAGCATGAAATAGAAATGTCTTTTCATACTCCAAACAATAATTATGAATATTGTCATTAGTAAGAATTATTTCTCAATGTTTCAATGTTTCTTTTTAACAAGCGGTTTACTAGCTGGCAACTAATGCTTGTTGGTAGACGGATTTACATTTTCATTAATACTGGCCGGCCTCGCTGCAATGCGTAATGTTTGTTGACATCTGCATGTAACAGGACTCGAGAGGCTCATATATAAGCCTTTTTTCGTTCGGTGAGGTGTTCGAGCCAAGACAGTTCTGTCAATACGCGTCCGGTAATTGGGTTAGTAGAGCGCGTGCGAGCACTGAACAATGCCGGTGGTTCGCGTGCGCAGGCGTTCGTTCGACTTGCCGACCACGCCGTACCAGTATCTAAAAATCGCACAACACGACTACGGGTCAATGTGTTTTAAGTGTCTTCAAATTCTTCGAATAACAATCATTCTACGTTGTACTTTTTTAAACCTACATTTACAAAGCCATCATGTTAAGAAACAATTGTGCAGAGGTCAAGCTGGGTCAGTGATTTATATAGAATTTACTTTGTAATTAACGGGTCGTTTCCGTCCCTTATCATCTGCCTACAACTATCACGCGCCGAGACGCCGATTGACGGACGGGACATAATATGTGCCAGAGTATTATAACTCGGAGGAGCGATGCTTATCTTACTCGTATAATAAACAAGTGGCATCAAATGTAATTCAGCAGCATCGTTACTAGATAAGATTTTCATGATAGCAACAGTTCACTGAGTACAGCAATACTTATATATATCATATTAGCTACAATTTATAATTATTAAAAGAAATATATATCGCTGATGAATAGGCATACAAAGTTCGGTACAATGTTCAGTTCGAACAAACAGTACGGCACAACGGAAGCCCGTTAAAATCAACATTCTTAGCATATTAATATGCCGAGTGGACTTCGCTGGCGTAGTTGCATGCCATCTACACTTTCTCTTGGCATTTTACATCGGCTTTCAGCGTCTAATTTCAGTAAAATACCGACCTTACGAATAATTGCTGATCAGTATCTGACTTAATACAAAAATAGCTTCGACCCGATGCGAAGTGCATGTTTACAAGAATGCATGTATTTTCAACAACAATTAAAAGGATCAAAGACACTACACGTACCTCCGAGAATTCATCCTCGTTTAATGTAAGATATAACACGGATGCATGTAATAAACCTCCTATATACTTAATAACTTTCGTCATGTCATATGTTTTCATTCTGCTAATCGCTATGCACAAAACAATTAAAAACAACACGGGTGCCAAACTTTGATCAGCACAAACTCTAGCGTAACACTGGTCTAACGTCACTCTCATTGTAATTCATCTCAAGCGTTTGTATGTAAATTCGTCTCGCCAGCTGTGTGAGACGTGAAATGCTCAACGGTAAACAGGAAGCAGGTAAACGCACCCCACCCCACCCCTCCTATGATTGGTGTACTACTCGCCCTTTTCGATGCAATTCAATGAAACAAGTACTAAAAAAAAAGTACCTAACCGAGCCGGTTCCTACATAACGATAAGAGACATTAAGTTAAAAATATTAAGTCAGTGTGACGAGCGACAAAAATTATGAATAACATATGCCTATGACTAACATGTTTTTCGTGATAATTTAACACAACAACATCAACAAAACCAAAAACTGAAGAGACGATTGATTATATTGCAACCGTCGAACTTGAACCGAAGTATTAATAAAAATAATGACATTGTACAAGATATAATTCATAAGGTAAACATCCTAAAATACCGCGATGAGACTAACCTTGCCGCCAATTTTACTGCACGCACCGTCCACATCGAATAGGATGTCTGCAACGACCGCGAGGAGTTTCGCAACATCGTGCCACTTGCAGCCGTGGTCCTTCAGGAACCGTTTGTACAATTCGTAAAAAGAGCCGAGCCGGAGCGGCTCCCGGTTCCGTTCAGACTTTGTCACTATTTCACTCGTCATTTCACACCGCTTATCACCGTGCGATAAACGCCGGGGGCGGGCGGCTCCTTCGCCGGCTGATTCACTACTGTAACGTACACGGTCTAGAGTTTACACGAGTATTCGAAACGCTAGACACTAGTGCGCCCCGTCGGGTTAAATCCACAAATTAACACGATCAGATTAAATACGAAACGGTGAATTGAAACAGAAAAATATATTTAGTAATGAATTATTTCAATGAGCGCAATGCCTGACGGCTAAAAGTGAACTGAGAGGAGAACGACACGCGACATGCGACATGCGACATGGCACATCAATTAAAAGATGGTTAAGGACAAATGGAGCGAACAATTCATGGAAGCTTTCGGTTAAAACAGGATTTATCCGCAAGTGGCCAACGTGACAACCGGAATTGTTTATAGTATATGTGATCAATGCATTAACTCATTAATTATTTATCAGGAACATATTATAACAAATATGATAAGGAATTGAAGTTTTAAGTTTAAATCAATTAACACTGGATTTCGATAAAAAACATCTTTAGTCTCGATTTATGATTCTAAAAAACCATAAAGATACATTGCCTATGGTCAATGCCTCACGAAAGGAAATTTCAATCTCTAGGATTGCAACATTTCGGGGATCGGGTACTTTTTGAAAATTTCCGGCAGTTGCCAGTGAAAAATGTTAAAATAATCAGTAACTCTATGATGTGCCATGAAACATACGTGACATCTAATTACATTGATAGGTAATTAACGGAACGACCAGCTGTGACGTGACGTGATCTACTCTCCACATATCTATGTATGACCATGTAGGTATATTATTATGACGTACATTAATACGTATAATATGTATTATTTTACTCTCGAGCATTCATTATTCCAAGAAATGGTTGCACAGTTGTTATAATTCGACCCTAATTAAAATATATTCCAGATTTCAACGTTATTGACGTCACTTCGTCCAACTTTCATTTAAAATATAAACTCACTATATTATAGATTAATTTAATTATATATTGTTGTACAACATTTAATACATGCTCTTTCCACACTCCACTAAAATAAACTTTCAGTAAACCAAATCTTACAGTCCCCTGTGGGCTTATAAACGGGCACAAACAAAGTTCTTTAAATATTAATATATAGGTATAAATTTTAATGACGAATGATCCCTAATTGTGATGTCCAAATAAGACAACTGAAACATATTATCGCAGTAAAAATGTAGTGTTTATGAGACGCATCTAATTCACCACTCACGCACGGCCGTAAAATCGTATTGGTAAAATTACCATTTAGTAAAAATATACGAATGGCTATGGAAAAGGGTCATGATAAGACATAATCTAAAATAAAAGTTGACGGCTGGAGGAAGAACACAGCTATCAGATAGTTTGGACGGTAACAAACACTAGAACATGACCAAAGGGTGTGGGAGTTGTAAAAACAATAAAATGGAAATAGGTCTGCTAATGTTACGGAATGAATATGGAAATGCCTAGAGCATGAGAACTCAAATTGACTAAAACAGCAAGATAGCCTTCCAGTAAGTAAATGAAAGAATTCGAACCACGAAGGATTCAAAAAATATGTTCTATCTAATGATGAAGATGATGAAGTAACATAACAGAATCGCGTGAAGTAGATGGACATGAAGAAACCTATGTCGGAATACGATCACATCTGGTAACCACCAATAACATTCTTATACCGAATTGATTTATACAAACATTACAATTGGTGAATACAAACGCAAACAAATATTTTTCAAAAGTGACGTTAAGTCATAGCAACAACGAGACTCAACCAAGAGCGAATACTATTCTTCTCATAGCGATAAAGATAAATAATTAATACTTTAAAATAGTATTTTAAAATCAAAGTGATGTCATTGTTATGATAATATAAATGGTTCTTATTATTTTATATCGTGTTGACTTATAATGGTTAGCTTTGAATAAATTATGTAATTTATTACTGTTATTGTAAGAAATATATAATTCGGACATGTTAGTTGGTGACCGACGGACCACGATTAATATAGGCGAGCAAGGTCGACCGGAAGGAACTGGACTACCAAATAGATAGCTATTGTCAAGGGTTGTCACTACTGTAAAAACGAACTAAATATATTATGGGGCTTCTATTAGCTTCATTTGTATAGTTAACTAGTTGACCCCGCAAACGTCGTTTTGCCATATAAAATATTGAATTTTAACATAGGGGTTGATGATAGAAGAGTAAAAATTAAAGGTGTGTACGTATTTTTTGGTGCCACATCATAAAAAAATAATGAAAAAATATGATTACCAAAATATTGTGCAAATAATACCATCGATTTCGTACTCGATCGATAACATCCTACAAAGATGTTTTACAATAAATTTGCTAACGTAAAGTAGGACTTAATTCGTGATATTTAGATAACGTATACTTTTCCTTTATTACAATGAATATCTAAAAAAAAACATGTAGCCCGTTTGAATACATGTATCACTAATTAGCTGACTCCCTTATAAGTGCATAAAAAGTACCTATGTTCATCACGGATAATGTCGGATTCTAATGGTAAAGTTATATTTCAAATCGGGCAAGTAGTTTCGGTACAAATAAACAAACAAATCTTTTCTCTTTATAATATTATAATATAGACAATTTGGTATGTTTAATTCATAACTAATAAAGTTGATTTCATTAAACATCGAATCATTAAGCAAAAGCTATTACATGTGTAGCAACCCTGACCTATCAGTCGGTAATCTTGCCGACGGCCGGTCGGCTGGTATTTAATGAAGTGCGATAGGGCCCGAACCCACCACAAACTTGACCTCCATTG
>DWPQ01000104.1:0-22279 GCA_018251795.1 Perichares adela
CTGCAACAACCGCCACGTCCACAGACGCCTTAATACAAGAGTCATTGCTTGTGAACATTGTTATCGATATATGCTATATGACTCCTGCGCAGTACAACGTCGGACATGCCTCCGCGCATTTCGATGGCACAAAAAATTGCGTACCGCGCAGAAACCTGCACTTACATCGGGGGACTTCGACAATATATATATTTTCGTTATCGATGACAAGATTCGAAAACGTCAAAAAGTATGGCGTGACAAAAGTCATCGAGTTGTCAGAATCCCCATACATTTTGCTGCTTTTTAATTTCGTCACCGTTAGCAAAATAAGTATATATTATCAAGAGGACCAGGGCAGCCACAAAAGTTTGCGAGAACAATACCTACTCATTAGAAAGGTAGATTAAAGTACAATTTTATCACTAAGATATCAAATTCTATTTTCTAATTTTAAATACCAATGGCCGACAAAAAACTTTCGCGTTTTCCGTTGAACCATGAGCGTAGTGCCAACTAAATATTTTTAAATCATACGTTTGTTTAAAAACAATACATTTCTAGAAGGATGTGATTTATATTTATGGAATAGGAGGAGGTTCAACTGAAAACTAAGTCTTCTACTTATTATCTGTGAAGGTCTCCCACAAACTTTTACTACAAACCTAAAACTTGGACCCGCTTCTCGATCGAGCTCGATAAATCAATGTATCATGTAAAAGTTTGTGGTAGCCGGTGGTACAGGATGACGGTAAGTACGTGATGGGAACAAAGGAACACGGTGAGGATAGTTACCAATTTAAAAATCTTAACCCGGATTAGACGCAAACCATCAAACACGCTGAAAGAAAAGATTACGGTCAGATAATTGAGATGCTAAACTCGACCGAGAGAGAGTCCAAAGTTTTACAAGGTTACAATTTAGAATTTTGTTTTTGCAATCAATGCATAATGCAATTATTAAATCTACGACATAATATTGTATTTCGTAATATACTAACTTTGTATTTTCAGTGCTGGTTCTGCTAACCAACCGCTAAATAATGACCATAGTTAAGCAGAGGGCGACTAATTCTAATCAGGCAACAACATACCATTTTGGCTTTGGTAATTATAAGTTATTAAATCCAGCTTAATACGATGGGTTGAACTTTGAAAATGATTTAAAATAATAATTATGCAAAATTCATCACTCGTGGTCGTAAATTTTAAATTGATTTCAGAGGATAAGGTTAATCGGGATATAGGAATGGAGGAGGTTGTAGGTTCCTGTTATAACAAAGTACATTTTATATAATGTTATCTCCTAATGTCCTAAGAGCGTTTATAAAAGGCACGACAAGCAAAAATCCACTTTTGACTAACAGAATGCATTGCTTACTTGAAACTCCGCAAACGTGACAATTGATCTGTTTTAAATTTACTGTAGCCTGATTTGCTATACGACTTAACCGTATTAGCGAAAGGTCGTAAAATACAGCGATAGGCCGAGACAATGGTACCATTTGTTAGCGATGACAAGATTCGAAAATTTTAATGTATGGGGATGATACATTTTATAGCTGATTTCGCCACTCGATAATGAAATTTGGTGTTAAAAATCGCTAACAAAAGATACTTTGTTTAGGCCTAAGGGTGTTAAATGGCCATTGCAAATAATTGACATCTATAAATAAACTAAAATTGAAATTCATATGCAATCAGATTATTAGATATATTGTTCTTCGGGCGTCTTTCTCTAAAGCATAATTAGGTATTGTAATCTCTGTCCGCGTAAAACTGGAAAGGCCGCTAGGGCAAACAGCAAAATATCCTTCAGAAACAGAGAGTTCCGTACCCACCTGTGATAATGTAGACCATCTATTTAATTCGAAACGAAGTTCGAAACCAATAAACCGCAAACTAGCAGTCATTCATGAGCACTCCCCATCAATCAGTCCCGTTTTATTACATTTCTGACACTAATATTTACGAATTATTTACTTGTACATGTAATAGTGAAGTACGCTCAAGGCGTTCAGTGCGGTTCGAGACGTTACATTTATTGTGTTGTTTGTTTCTGATGGACATTTCGTTGGCCTTAGCGGCCTTTACAGCTTAACGCGGACAGAGAGGCGAGCGTGAAAATGCTCAGTCAGAGAAGAACTTAAACTAGCGAGGAGGGGAAACATCTTCGAAAAATCGAGGCCGCGAGCGTCGCTTAAGTTATTTTATTATTATTAGTCCTAAAAAACATCGAAAAATACAATGTAAAATACATGTAAAACAAAGAAACTTGCGAAATATCGTAAGAACACATTGAAAGTTTCTGGTATCTTATTGAAAAATACGTGTATTTTACTTGTGATTTCAACTGTAGTGCACATGTACAGTGTTATTCTACCGATACTCACCTGGTAAACTTGGCTTGGCGCGCGGGTTGCCACGCATGGCGCTGGGCGTGCGGCGGCCACGAGCGGCGCGGCGCGCACCACCACGGGGCCCAGCCGCGGCCCCGCGCCGCGCCCATCGGCCGCTCGTCCCACATGACCCAGCCGCCTGGACACATCAACATCGCTCAGTACCCTCCCTCGTCACACTTCACGATAATTACATCGCAACGTACAACGCTATCGACGGTAATGCGAGCGAGCGTCATCGCAAATGACGATAATATGTGCGTTTCCATAGAGTTATTTTGCTAGAGTAAGGAAGCTAGGTTCAAATATGTGCATCGAAAAAAAAGAGAAAGCAAATAAGGCTACTTGTCTCTTTTTTTGCGGTAATTAGAATGGGTGTCTAATCTTCCCCCTTTTTATTATTTGTTGGACTTTACATGATAACTCTATACAAAGCAAATGTCACGCGAGTACACGCGGGTGTACCCTGCTCTCGACATCAACCGATCGTTCACAAACTATATGACATTACTTATATTTTTATTTGCCGTCCACAGAATACCGATAAGTTAATTATTTATATGATATTTACTCCGCCTTAAACACTAAACAATCATGCTTATTAACCATGCGTTACATAACGCCACACGGTTTGTGGACGACCCCATACTACTAGCGCGGCAATACACTGTCGACGTTCATACTTTCAACTGGACGCAACCGTCTAATTATTATACGCCCTGAATCCCTAAATAAAAATGTTTCTCCTACGACATCTTAAAAACGAATGGTAATAACATTCACCGCGGAACAGTGTTCGGCGTGATATCACACGTATTAGTCAATAACACGTTTCAGCAGCGAATGTCATTACAATAGTACTTTAAGTTATAATATAGCGTGACCGCTAAGATTTTTGTCTAGGGGTTCTGTTCGTACAGTCTTAGGATTCATGGCAATAAAAACCTAATTGTTTCGGAGCGTTGATTTTTATTTAATTATACGTTGGCCATTTGAATTAATAAAACTATTGCGTAATTTCTGTGGAGAACTAATTTCTACTGCCGAGTGTTACTTCAAGCCTTTCTTTGATAACATACATGGTTGAAACTGCTTTCGACGCAGCACCCGCCCACCAACATATTTTGTTTTGTTATAAAAAATAAGTCGAATAAAACATTGTTACTAGTTTTAACCTTATGGCATCAGCGTGGTGAACTATGGCCTTACACTCTCTTAGTTGGAGAGGAGACCCAAACTCAGCAGTGGGACAATTATGGGTTGTCGGCCATAGTCCACCACGCTGGCCAAGTGCGGGTTGGCAGACTTCACACACCTCCGAGAACATTATGAACTCTTAGGTGTGCAGGTTTCCTCAAGATGTTTTCCTTCACCGAAAAGCAAGTGATATTTATTTTTTGTGAAGTGATATGTAAAGTTTATAGAAGTATTATAAAGTTATAGCTATCGTAAACAAACATAGTAAGACGATCGATTCAACGCGATGTATACCTAATTGACGAAATCACTCAGTTTCGTTTTCTTGCGACACATTCCCACGTATTTATGTATTTTATTGGAGCTGTTGATTAATCCACAATTAATAGTTACTGCAACTACTATAATTAAAACAAGCTGGAGAGTTTTTCGTCGTTACGAACCCAGAACAAATGAGTATCCGGTACCAATACAAAAGATATTTTCGAAACTGCATTAGATACAAAGATTTTTCTAATGCAATTTCGAAAATATATTTTATACTTGGTACAATTTAGCACGCAATAAAAAAAAAATTCAGTTTCTTCCTAGAGAGCGTTTTTTTTTCGTATAGAGCGTTTTTATTTCCAAAAAAACAATTTTATTGTGTATTGCGACCATTTTTTTAACGGACTTCGAAAAGGAGATTCTATTTTCGATTATATGTATTTTTTCATTTCAATTTACGATAGACACCTGTCCGTCCGGTCCCAGTTTAAACGACTGACGTCATTGGTCGCCGCGAGCCCTCAGTGAGCGCGTGTAATCAGTGGGTGCGTCGACCGAGCGATGCGTCCAGTTGACCTACTTCCATACGTAACGCTATGCGCCAGCGATACCGCCCACAGCCTCTGCCCCGCACGCCACGCCCCTCGCCCCAACATCAACCACTACTTCGACTACCCCGGGGTTACTGTAAATATACTCCCAGCTAATAATTTGCTGAAGTTACCTACGTGTGTAAATATTCTCCCAGCAAATAACTTGTTGAATTCACATGTGTAAATATTCTCCCGGGGATAAACTTGTTGAATTCACGTGTGTAAAAATTCTCCCAGCTTAGTAACTTGCTGAAGTTAACCTACGTGTGTAAATATTCTCCTAGCTAAAAACTTCAAGTTCTTTGTAAACAACAGGCTGAAAATCTTCCCTGTTACGTCAATTTAAAACTGCAAGCGGGGCTAGAGAAGTTAATTTGTATAAAATATACTGTTTCTCACTAACTTTTTTAAACCCACGCTCGCGTACTGCATAAAGCAGAGATTCTACCGTCATTATTAACTGGGTAAATTAACATTTATTTTAATCCATTCTAAGGGCTTGTTAACCATGGCTAAATACGAGGCAGAGTTTAGTGGGAAAAGCATAATTCGGAATATTAAAAACAATTAAACCTACATTTTTATAATAACTTGCGCGGATACTTCTCGATTATGTAACAATTAACATTAAAATAGTTGTCAACAATGTATTCGCGCAAGATCCGAAAATAACGAAAATTTATCAACAGTCAATCAAATTACATAGGAAAACGACACATGCTTCAATCAATGCCGCAAGATGTAAAAAATCAATCGATTAAATTAACAAAATCGATCAGACTTTCTACGAGAACAACAACGTAATCATTATAAAATACAGAACAGAGTACATCTGAATCATCAGAACCGCTACCATACAATACATTAAATAATCATGCTACGCAGTAAACAATTCCAACAAAATCATCGTAACAGTATATAGATATAGTAAACAACATGTTCGTAACAATACAAATACTGTAAACAAAGAACATCAGGTACCTACTACTAAACTATTCGATTATATAATAAAATCGATTAACTACGATTCAAGGCAATTTTGTATTCATAATATCGATAATAAGACTACAGATACAATAAGTACAGAAGCTAATTAGATACGTACCGTGTGCTCGGCGTGAGTTTTCTAATTCAATTCCACTCATTATTTATAGTCGAATAAAAAGCGTTCAGTATACATACAAAGCAAATTCAGAATATAAAATGTTTAGCATTCGACTATAAATATAGGTAATACATATCTGAATTTAATTGCAGCGTTCACAACGTATTCTGTATGGAGACACTAGCAGCGCCCCTGGCGGTCAACAGACGAAACAACTCGCCTCGTGGCGACTAGTTTTTAACAGAATACGTCGTGCACAAAGTGCATCACGTCGAGCACAGCGTTCACTAACATCCAACAACAGCGACTATAAACAAGGTACATACACGTACACAAGACGTTAAGTATATCGGTTCGGTACCTGAATGCCTCCGGTTACATCGTAGTAAAGCGAGCTGGGCCCGAGAGCGAGCTCGTCGTCCTGAGTGAGGCATTTACCAAGCGGGTCAGTAAGTCTTCTTAACATATTCTCTACGTCGTTACAACAGCGAGAAATACAAACAAGATTACTTTCCGAAGCACGCGACACAGCATCTCACGTGAGAAAAGCGCATGGGTGTGCGGATGGGGGAGTAAGGGTGGGGGTAAAGCTCCAAGCGTGTTACAGGTCAGTGACGGGCGAAGCGGGGCGCTACAGGGGGGGGGATGATGTGACTAGCGATGACGCTAAGCGAGGCAAACGTGAAATGGCAACTGGAAACAAGAGGGGGTGAGACGGGCACGTTAGTCGGAGTGGCGTCAGCTGTGCAGACCTGATGGTGCGATCGGCCGCCGCCACCCCGGCCACGGCCCGAGCCGGCGTCGCGCCTCTACCGCGCCGCGCCCATATAGCGTATCGTCCTCTGGTCACCCACAGATCGACCGAGCCCGCGTGTGCAGAAACGTACCCCCCGTCACCCCCTAATAAACCCAACTACGTTGATTAAATCTTTAAAAACTTAGATTTCAAAAGTTGCCGCGGCAACCAGTTTTCTCAAACCGTTGTGCGGTTATATTGCGCACAAACTGCTTGCATTGTTTGATACAATTATTGGTATGTGATTCCGTTCCACAAAATTAACCAAACAAAATACAAAGATTTCCATTTGAAATTTTAAAAACTCAACCATTACAATCCGTCTAAAATTACAACATTAAAATTCAATTGAAATATTAAAAGGTACGGTAAAGATAATGTCGATGTTAAAGTAATGATAGGTCGAGATGTGTAAAAGATATGTACGTTTGTTTCTGCACAACCGGGTCGTGTCGTCTCGTCCGACGAGGGAGCGGAACGGGATCGGTACGTCGACGATACGTATATGCGCGCGGCCGCACGCGACGCCGCCGCCGCCGCTATCGATCACCACCGTCAGGCCTACACACTACCGTATTTACCGAGTCACTGACTCCATTCTAGGATGGGAATCAACCAAAAAAAAACAAAAAAAGATGTAAAAATAGATAGATGAAAAAATAAATTTGGCAACTCAAAAAACCGAAAAGTAATGATGAGTACAGCGTCTAGTGACTAGTAAAATAATATGATAACATTAGTTAGTGTGTGTGGGACCCACCGGTTGCGCTCTGTTCGGGGGCTGGCGGACGGCGGACGGTTGCGGTGGCCCCGCGTAATCAAAATAGAACTCATCGTACCGATAAAACGGCTCATTGTAGCCACCTCGGTAATCCCCGTACCCGTAATAGTCGTAATCATAATCTATAAACACACAACACAGGCCTTTTAGAGGCTAAGCTAAACTAACGCTAACTTACAAGCTACCGGAGGCGGCGGGCGAGCCGCGCGCTCGAAACGTCCGTCCGGAAACGGGCGCGCCGGACGCGCGAACGCCCCTCCCACAGAGCTCACTCACACACCTCGACGAAACTTAAGCGTAGACAATATCGACACACGAAAAACGCATGCATCCTCCGATCTCCTATCGTTATCCTGCCACCGACTCGACAACAATTTGCCTATGTGGAGGTTTTAACAGCTCTGACACATTCCACCACCGAGACCTACACAAAGCGTGGAGACAGGGTGATGAGATCGGAAACCGTAGCTGGTACCTGGATCAATGAATCATGAGTTTTAGTTTCCAAAATTGGTGCATGCACAACTTGTTACGTTTTGTTAACATTTACAGTACATACACGTGTTCCATCGGTTCTCGTTACATTGTTCCTTTCGCTTCCATATAGGTATAGTCTTTAGTCCGAAACCATGCAGGGTCCTAATCCTAGCTCTTATTAATATCTAGCCTAGAATATAGCGTTAATGACACATGTATTGGTGGTTGCGACGAAACCCTCTGTTTTTACTTTTTAATGACATCAATATTTACAGTATAAATGAATAATAATAATTAATAAATGAATTAATAGGATGTCGTCGCAACTCGTTGTTAGTAGGGGATCAGTAGCGAAGTTTGCGTGTGCGCGCGGTCCACACCGTGTACACTTTAATATCATTACAAATATATGTCCAGGATCTGTGCTGTGTCCGGTGTCTGTCTTGTGTCCAGTGCCTGTGCTGTGTGTCTAAGTCTGTGCTGTGTCCAAGTTTGTGCTTTGTTCAAAATCTGCGTGTGATATGTCCAACGTGTATTTTCATTTTGCATTTGTGTTATATCCAATGCCTAGCTTCACTATAAAGTGTCCAATATTTGCTTTAAAACATTATTGACATCAATTCATACTGGAATGATTAACATTTTCTCTACTCGAATTTTTTTTTAAATTTATATTGCTGTACATAACATTGCATGGACTATGTCGTCAGAATTCCTAACGTTCTCATTCGGTGATACTTAGAACTGTACATTGTTAGAAAACCTCAACTCTTCGTATTAAACTTGAAATCTATTGTTACAATGACTGCAATCCCAAATTAACATTACATAGCTTGAACTCGGTGTTCATTGTCACATTTTCTCAATTAATTACTATTTGCTACCTAACAATAGAAACAGATAAAACTATGTTTCAGTGCGCCCATTAGTGTGAGCGTTAAGACGTTGAGTAACCTATATACACACACGTGTGCTGTATACAAACACGTGCTCTGTTCTCGTGTACGTGTAGTGTGCGTGTGATCGTGTGTACGTATACGTGTGTGCGTGCAGCGTGTACCGACGTGCTCACTGTGCTCGTGTCGGTGTGCGTGTCAGTGTGCGTGTGCGTGTGCGTGTGCGTGTACATTCACTGACCGTAGTCCCCTCTCGCTTGCGGCGGGCGCGGCGGCGGCTGCGGCGTGCGGCCGCGCAGCGCGCCGTGCACGGGCGAGCAGCTGCACCAATCAAATCTGACATTACAGACACGTCATCATTGTACACCTATAGACCCACCCGCTTTCCAATTGTAAACAAAACTAGGGACTCATTCCGGTCCGATTCTTCATACGTGTCACTACTACTATATCGAGGCGTCGAATGATCACCTTAGCGTTTCAATACATATGTACATATATAAAAACATACTTTACTCATGCTCTACTACAATCTTACCTGACGGTAAGTTGCGACAAGGTCCCGAATGGTAAATTGCATTAAAAAAACGCGCAAGCTTTAATGTCACGTTTACGTCTACGTCGCCACCTATTACCGTGAAATGCCTGCGGTCGAGTCGCTTGACAGTACTGTGGCAAAACTGGCAAACCGTTAAGTAATTTTGTCACACAGTGCTTTTCCTTCGCCTAAAGAAATGAACAATTTTGTTATAAACACAATCCCCAACAAATATCGTACGAAGTTCAATAACAAATATCCGAAAGGTTAAATTACAAAACACCAGACAATCGATTGGAAATGGCAGTGGAAGTCTATTTAACAGTAATTGTGGAGCTCGAATGTGGAATTTATTTAATGTGTGTATGTGCGAATATTTGTGTGTGTGTGTGTGTGTGTGCGTAGACTCACCCGCCGCGGCCGTAGATCATCTGCGTCATGCGGCGCTCGCGCGCTCTCAGTATCTCTTCTTTCTTCTTCTTGTCGGAGGGCGGTTTCGCCAACGAAACCTCGAGCCGCGCGCCGCCTACCTCCTTGCCGTCTAACTCCTGCATCGCCTAAACACGAGAAATTAACCGGAAAATCAGTTTGAGAAATAATAACTCACTATTTAGTGCGGGTAACCGTGCGTATGCCTATGCCTAAGCAATCCAAGCTAACTCTGAAGTGAAAAGGGAATCGATGCTTAAGTCCAAGGCAACCCGTTCTGCGACGAACAAAGTTAGGAGCCATGCTCGTAGGAGCACAATGCCATACAACGAAAGCTATAGCGCCTGGTTACATTGGAGATGGCTGGTTGAGTTGATCACGAATTGTAATTCCTACTTAAGTTTTTCCTATAATTGAATCAGCCGTGAAATTTAATGAGTACAATTTAAATGCAGGAAGACTTTCCACCGCATTCTACTTCGGCTGCATTATCCGCGACGTTTGTGATGTCACGGACGTCGCTTATCATAACTTAGAATGTGTGATATCAAAATACGTACCACAGTATATTTTTTTATTTATTTATGTGTTAATGTCACCTCTTGAAAGAGGAAAGCAAAGGGATAACATAATGCCTAATGGCATTCTCTACCAGTCAGCTCTGGGTGGATATGGAAAAGGTCGATGGTAGCTGTTAACACAACATTATATAAAAGTAGAAATTTGTATATAAATTGTTTCCTAATAATAAAATAAGAATAATAATAAAAAACAGACTAGAATAATAAAAAATACCAACTAAAATACATAACTCCTCAAATAACAATTTAATACATACATACATGTAATGTAAAGTTATTTATTTTTTTCCGAGTTCTTAGACTAAAGTCAGTGACTATAATAGTATGATGAAGTGCCCTGGCAAGACATCGTAACGTCCTTATACTCTTTATCAGAGGTTTAATTCGTTTAAACTTTTGCCCTCCACACGGGGACCCGGGGCACCAAGGCAATAAAAACTAGTTCTAACTAGGGAGAACCCATTCTATATAAAAACGGGTTTTAACTGTCACATATACAATGCAGTGTTCTCTGTATCTGTGAGTGGGAAAATATCCCTGGCAGTTTCTTGCCGCTTCTTCTTCTAGGGCCTACTCATCGTAGGGACTTGCTGAAGCGATGGCGTAAATTGACTTTCTAAAAGTGTTTGTAAAAACCTACTACGAATAAATGAATTTGAATTTGAAGTACCTTAACAGCACAATCCCGGTCTTCAAAATGGACGAATGCGTAATCCTTAATCTTCTTAACTCGCTCCACGGTGCCGAAACGTTCGAACTCCTCCTTCAGTGATTCCTCGGTTATCTCTTGGGTCAGGTTTCTAACATATAACACTTTCACCTGACAAACAATATAAACTTTAATTCACGATCAACTGACAAGTCATCTTAATATCAATAAATCATGTGTAATGAAAAAAGTTATCTTTTAAATTAGTTTTTACTAAGTTAGTGCGCTTCACCATCCAAGACTACATTACCAATTGCTATTAGGCGAGATCGTAGTCAAGCACTAACATGTCTTTTGAAAAAAGAACTCCAAAAATCAATGTAATATCACGACAATTTTATGAATAAATCTGAAGTCACAATTATGTGATAAATCTCAAGTGATTGGATCAAAGAAAATATTTGCCGTACCTAGATTTATTTGACGTAAGGACACTTACTTTACTCATAGTTTGCTCGTCGGGTTCTTCTTGAGGATCTGCCCAGTCCACTATTATATCACAGCCCCATACCTGCACAGACGGACACGCTATAGTATCACAGTACACACACACACACTCACACACAATCAGCTGATCGTTAACCACTCACCTTTATCCTACCGGTGCCGAGCCTGCGTTTAGCTAACGACGCCGCCTTGTGAGACTCGTATTCCAAAAAACAAAATCCTCTATTTTTCTTCTTGTCATCGGGCGAACTATATATTATAACTTCTACGAGTCCGGCTGCAATCATACATACATGAATAGAGTCGCGGGCGGCGGCTACCGGCGTACGGAATTTACGGTAAAAAGCTTCCCTCCAACCCTTCGCTTAAAATTCATTCCTCAACGCTACAAATATGAAGCAAATCAAACGATATTCATATACGGCACTGAAGAGTTCTAATTGTAGAGAACGATAGCAACATTCTCCAGTCATAACCAGTGAGCATTCTCGAGGCGGAGGCCAATCGTAGGTTAACACATAGTCTGAGCTAGGGCGGCGCGGGCCGCGGCGGGCCGCTAGCGCGAGGTCGCGGCCCGCGCCGCTACAGAACTGAATAGCACTTATTATGAATTCGACAAGGACTTACGTGCGTGCTTAGTAAACTCCTCAAACAAATCGTCCCGATCTCGATTCTTAGGGATATTCCCCACGAATAAACGGTGATTGTTAAAGGAAACCGTAACGCCAATCTTTTTCCCCTTTCGAATTTCATAATCATTCAGCTGCAAGAACAATTCGAGGGAGGATAGCCAGCGGCCGGACGCTGCCCGGCGGCCGCGCGGACGCGGACGGGGCGGGGCGGGGCGGAGCGGGGCGCGGCGGGGCGGGAGCGGGACGGGACGCGGACAAGCGGGACGCAAGCGGGGCACCCTCAGCGGTCCACACCAAGCCCACCGCACTCAACCCAACAACTCTAAACTCCTTAATTCATTCGATTGACACTTTACCTGTTAATTTACCAAACTCTTCCAGTATCTCCTCTTTGCCTTTAGACTTGGGAATGTTGCCGACGAAAAGTCGCAGATTCGGTACGCTAATCTTAATTCTCAGAGTCTTCCCTGGCTTTATTTCGTGATTATCGAGCTGTGGGAAAAATAACAAGGGAAAAATTTTGAAAAGGTGTAATTTTGGAATCGGTCCGAGTCGGGCGAGCGGTCGTCGCGATCGGTCGATCGTCGGGTCGTCCGGAGCCGATGTCAGCGTGATGTCGGTTAGAGCCAATCGAGATGAGTTAACTGTACTTTGGATGATAAGCCGAAAGTGTTTAACGGAGCAAAGAGGAGAGCCTGAGATATATTCAATTCTCAGTTGGAGAACTTTTTTTGAAGCCAATTAAGAGTTAACCCTGTAAGTGGACCGTTTGATGAAGTGAAAATAAAAAGAAGCGAATACAAGTGTGATGGTAACAAAAAAAAAATGAAAGCAACTTAAAATTGAACGAGGTGCAAAAGTAAGAACGGGATGATATCTCAGGACAAGCGAGGCTAGATCAGTTTAAAGGTGTTATGTTTGCACATTTACACAATTCAGTGATTATATATAAATAAGGAATCCCACTGCATCAGGACGGCAACACATCCAGCCGAGTAAATTCATTCAAAGACAATCATTTACAAAAAAAATACTTTTAACTTACAAGTTTACATATAAAAACTATGACGCACTGATGCAGAAGGAACGACCATCGGTGGAATATTAATATCATGCTTTTTAAATGATAAAGCTTAAATTTAAATCTCCCAAGAGTGTCTGTGAATATAATTCGACAGGCAAATGGTTGGGACTTGCAAAAGTACTAGTGGATGATATGCAATAGAGTAATTTTGCAAGTGACGCCACAGTTTGAGGACTTCGATGGGGCTCGAATCATCATGCTCATAACGTTACAAGCGAATCGAATTTAGATTGACACAAATAAAACGGTTCAGATCAAATACAAATGAATCGTGATGATTCCGCCAACAGGACAGTAATATACAAGAGGCGAAATGCCCAAACTGTTAGCAGCTAACGTGCTGTGATTCTGTATCTTTCAAGGGATTATACTTATAACAGTCGGCGAGTCACCTGGAAAGTAGACGTCAAATTAGAATTTTGTTTCAGATTTATCATGGCACCAATCACACAACTAGATGTTAAATTTTACACGAACAGACACAATTTGGTGAAACCAATCGACATTAGAATGGTAGGGATGTTCGTTCGCATCGACACTGTGCTGGAAATGTTGCGTTTGTAGATGTGCTGGACAACATCCATCGTGTGCGCAAAGACTGGTGGCGACCGTCGGGGAACGAGCAGTTGTTGAAGGAAACACAAGTAGGTGCAACTACTACGAAGCCGATAACTCGTAACGTGAACTCAGCGGCACGGACGTAAACTATGAAAAGCGGGAATTGTAACTGTTCCAGTGTATCTGTGATAAGGTTGACAGCAGGAGCAGACAGACTGCCCTAATACTATCCCCGTTCGTTAATATCTAAGCCGATTTTTTTGACAATAAAACAATATTCATCGTATACGATAGTCGGCATCAATCTTTGCCACATAATATCTTTAGCAACACTATCGAATATTAAATTGAATACTGTTGCTAACGTTGTTTAAGAGGGTGGTAAGATGCAGTGGCCTTTTAGTATATCAACATTTTAATTGTATAAATATTGAACTAGGCATTCAAATAATAGTCTCATCAAACATTTACCACTCTCCCAACAAACAACAACACCCATTTCTAATCCTATGCGCGAACTTATTTCTAAACATTAAACGCGACCGTCAACATTTTGGACAACTCTTTACAATGACTAAATACAGACCATGAACGCTCAAACTACAACTGCGCTTAGCAAAATGATTCAGCGCGTCGGCAATCTTCGGGGGTAGTCGTAACGCAAAGCGGTAACCAAATCCATTACGTCGACCAAAAAATAAACAAGAAAAAAAGTGGAGAGAAAAAAGGTCACAACATCGACTATGTATTACAGGGCACATTTAGAAAGAAGTTCGGACAGAGGCAGCACTTTGACAAGAAAGGGGGGGGTGGGAAACGGGTGGCGGGGTCAGTGTTACCTCTTGCACGGCGCGCTGGGTCGCGTCGCGCGTCGTAAACGTGACGAAAGCGTATCCCCTGTTGGTGCCAGTCATGGGGTCCATCATGAGGCGCAGGTCCCAGATCGTTCCGCATCTCTCGAAGAGGGGTATCAGCTCGTCCTCGTACATATCCTTGGGGATCTTGCCGCAGAACACCTCGCAGCCGGCGCCGGGCGTGCCCCCCTCCCAGCCCGGCGGCGGACCCCCATATTTGCGTTGGCCTGCAATTGGCATGTTCACGTGTTAAACATATTACAGACACTTTAAAAATTTAAAGCCTTTTGTGGCATTGTAATAATAAAGGCAACATATCCTGTGAGGTTCTCAACTTGTTACTCACATTATGTGCCCTTGATTAGGATACTTATTGTCCCGGAAAATATCCCGCGGGATAAAACATCGAAGTATGACAACCATTAACCGCCTGATAAAATGGTGCGGATACGATAAACCAGGGCATTGTTACTGTAGCGGTGGTTATTTAAATATAGTGGTGTGTGTATGTTCGCAATTATCTGTATTTAAATAACATTTGAAGCGTGGCGGAAACTTCACACTGCATAACTTGATTTTTCCTTTTACACAATCACAGCGATGGTGTAAAGGTAACACTCATGTATTATGCGAACAATTTTTTCGCACTGAGTAACCTCTAGTACCATAGTAGTTATGAACTAATAATAACCAGATACAATCAACCTCATACATTCAATACAACATTTATTTATAAATGACAATTTGTATATCACAAGTACTTTAATATAGTCTTATTAGAAACATGATTATACGAATCTAATAGGAACCATAGACAATCATTTACCGTTTGAACTGGATACATATTGGAAATAAAAAATAATTCCAATTCACAGGTGTTTCTCTACCACCAAACATGAAGACTACACAGTAATCCTTAATAGATTCGTATTGGAAAAAATATTAAGTTTATTTAATCCCAAAAATACTGTATGAAATCAGCCACAATGTTACAATTTCTATACGCTTCAGGCTTATCTTCTCTTCGTTCGGTTTGCTATCTAATGTCACTCAACATTGGAGTAGGATGGTGCTAATATACTCCAGCAATTTTAGCTTATATCACGCACCATTACTGTTGAGCGCGATAGATGAAAAGCTCTTTACGCCATGAACTGATGATGTTTGGATAGTCAAAACTGTCTTTTTCCTAATGGACATTTTGCTGTTAGCCCTAGCCGCCTTTACTGCTTCACGCGGAGACCACAATTTTTATTAGCCTTTTTGTCTTAAGTCGGCAAACGAGAAGACAGAATGGACATGGACGTCAGTGATAAATAAAGGCATGTATGACGCGATGCCGGCCAATAAACGGAAGTTCAGCTCATTCAGTTCATAGAAATAACTATTAAGATCACTCACCTGTAGTAACATCTAATGTGTAGCCAGTCCTTGCGAGGATCTGTTTAATCTTGTCCTCGTCTGGCCCCTTGACCGGGACAGCGGCGGCCAGCGCGGGCGCTCCCTGCGCGCCCGCCCGGCTTTTCTGTCTGTAAACACCAGAACAACACATTAGCATTGGCTCTTATGTATCAAACTCAATGTACTATTTAGGATAAGTATTTATCTATATGTATTATTGTCATGTCATCAAAGCTGGGAAGGAATTAAGGATGATTTGTCGTACTAAGTTAGGGATTTCCGCTACTATGGCAGACATCTCGTTAGTGTCCAAAGAAGTTAATAAAATGCTACCTAACAATAACAACCGGGATTAAGTGACCTTTAGTGCTTCATAGGTCAAAATGATATCTCCGTCTACATCAATTGACAGAAATCAGCTAAGAACAAGCAGACTAAAGCGGCACGAGTTTGGACTAAGAGGGCTCAAAAGCCACGGAGCAGCCAATTATAGAAAGCCTATGACCATTCGCGGACTATCCGAGATTGATAGACGCAAGAATTGAAACATCCACAATACGGGATGACAATTATTTTTAATTCTTATTCAAATACGGTGAGGCCCAATGCACAAAGTATTTATGTAGATTTTGTAAAGGTAAAATTTAGAATGGTTGGTACTCGGGACTTAACAATTGAATTTGCTCGGTCATCCAATTATAAAGAAATTGAATAGGGGAAGGTGCAAGTTAATAAAAGAAGTCTAATATAACTGACTAAATTGTTTTAGCGGTAAATCTATATCATTTTACTCGGTACCACAATTCAAAGGCGATCAAATCCTAGAGTTCTAATGGATGGACTGTTTACTTGACAACTGCTTAATTCAAATGTAAGGTGGACACGCTTCTTACGAGGGCAGAACTAAAATATCATTACCATTTGTTGCCAAGCCGGAGCCATTGTCGCAACCCTCCCTAAATCATTTACTGTACCAAGGCAGACCGCAAAAATATACGTCAGAAATATGATACCAAATACGACAATTGAAACTGTACGATGCGTAAGCGTTTATTTGTTTAATTATTATTTATAATGTTCACGTTTGTCTGTGAAACATGCACTTGTCGTATGGAAAGTGACGCATTCAAATATAGGTACGTTTAAATAAACCTGCCAATCATCCATAACCAACCCATAATAGTCTCACAGCTGGGGTCTTCTCTTACATTGTGCGGGATTAAGGATGTTGTTAAATTTGTTAAGGATAGCTAAATACGGATTGGCATACTACCCACACCTTTGATAATAGACGTCATTATCACTTAATTTATCGGATTGGTTAAACTTAGGACTGATTGTCAGTTTGTCCGATAAGGAGCGAAAAAATTGCAATTGTCCTCCGTTGAACTGATTTCAGGTATCAATGATCACATTATCAGCTGTACTTCAGGCAGTTTTAAGGCCGTTATTTACATATTCGTACTACTGGTAAAAACCAATAGTGAACTAAATGAAACCAGCGACCATTTTAAAAGGATAAAGAGTTACATTACGACGGAGGTAACGAACTGCATAAAGATAAGATTCGCAGAACTGTGCGTCACACAGAGGATAATGACCACTTGCTATCTAATCTAAGTTGCAGCGTCAAATTGTCAACGGACAGTTTAAACACCTTGCTCGGGCTCAAAAGATACACCCGCGTTCTTTTAAAAAATTCATAGCACAGCCTTCAGTCTGACGTGTGCTTGACCGTTATACAAACGTTTCTCAGCTCTTGTAGTGGCGCAGAAATGTCACCCTTTGACGATAGCGCCGACATGCTCTCGAGAGATAAGTCGACCTACATTTCCGAGATGCTACATGGGCCGGGCCTAGATAAGATGATTTTCTCCGACAAAAACTTTAATGCGAAGAGGCGGTCCAGGATGTTGCGCTTTATCGGCGAGATTACCAGTCGTTAGGCTAGATGGCACCACTTCACACATGATCGCTTGCGCCTGCCGCAGTCCGCAACGACGATAAGTGTCAAATCAATTTTTCAAGATGACCCAGATACGCAACGGATGATTTGGCCACCGTCCAATATTTTGATTGTGATGCCGGGTGTAAAAAAAAGAACAATGCATCGTACTCACCTATAGGTCTTCATGACTCCACATAAATAAGCACTTTTATTAGATACATGCTCGAGATTTGAATCTAAAAATTGTCCAAGAACACTTAAAGCACCGTCGGATGGAAATTCTTTTAAGGCATCTAGCGCACGCTCATCCAGTTCTGCGTGCGCTAGCTTTCCAGTCTTGTAAATATCATCGAGCTTGGTAGCTACCTGGAAATTAAAAACGCTCATATTAATTCCAGTTCACTCTGTGAATGTAACTTAATTGGAGTCCGTCGGACGTTTTCTATAAAAAAACTTGCCACTGCTCCAACTAATTAACAATGTCCTACATTTTATTTTTGCAACATTGCTTAAATTGTAGACTTGTACTTTTACTTTGGCATTGTCTCCACCAAGGAAGACAAATGTTTCATCAGAGACAACAAAGATGGTAGCTGTCCAACATAAGCGAAGAATGAGCATTACTTAAGATCTAAAAATAACTAAGCACAACTGGTACATTCTTTTTAAATTGTTGCACCTCCCGACAAGACAAGAATAACTGCCTTTGTAACAAAAATAATAAGTATACCTCATGTTCGCACTCATCGTATAACAGATTACAAAAGGTCACCAGACTGTCGGACCAGTTACCGCGGACCCTGAGCTTAACGTACCATCTGCCAAATTGCGCACGCCATTTTTAAACGTACACAATGGGACAAGACTCGTGCACAACACTCAAAATCGCGTGCACGCACACAGTTCGAGCGGCAACTCGACGAGTTACCTTGTGAGCCATTGATCCTTAGCAATAACGTCAAGAATCGAAACGCCAACGGTAATGAAATCGAAAACATCACGAAACAATTGGCTTTTTACTACTGTGTCAAAGGAATCGACTGATACCCTGGGGCTGTTCGCGACCACAAATATACAGCCACAAGCGGAACTGGACACACTTCGTGTATTATTTATGCGAAGGGTTCCCTGTACTTTATACGGGCAGTGAACGCGTTTAGTAAAGCAGTAGTCAATATATTTCCTTTACGTTTCACATGATTCATTCTGTCATTAAACAAAGGGCACATCCTTGTTAATTTTAGCTACACGCATACATACACATACACGATAAATCCACAATCAAAATGAACTTCGTTATTTACGTTTTACTCGTTAGAAACGAGAGTAATTTCCACTTTTCTTGTCCCAAAGCAAACATGCGTAGCGCATCTGTTACCGATTTCAAACACTAATCCTAATCTGTATTATTTCTTTAGTTTACTAAAACGATGGAATTACAAAATATTATGCAATGGATTTAAACTTTAATCTAATATCATGTAAGGTTCCTTTACTTGTGCGTCAGTGTGCTTTCACTTTGCTTATTAATTTTTGCGTATTGCAACGACACTGGTGTTTTGTTGTGTAAAAATCAGGACACGAATGTATCGTGTAATTATCATTTAACACTAAACAAAATGCTAACCTATACCTTCATCATTATATCATAAAAAATATCGATAATTGGCAGACTCTGAATCCACAAGAATAATCCAAGTGTTAAATGACGCGTCCTTTCAACCTTACGTACGCATTCACTCCCTTTGTACTGTGTACGTTCATTCCGACAGACTGTTAGATGCGAGAGTGGTCTAAGACTATTCAAACACAGCTCAAAGGATAGCAAGCTGCATTGTTAGCTCCAAGATTCATACAAACACTGTCAGCCCGTTAGCACCAACGCAAAACAACTTCAATCCCCAGTCGTATAAGGCTCAAAACTATAAAGATGCTCATTTTCCGTGCATATCTGATACGACAAGAGTCCCTTTATAGAACAACGAAAAGCTAGGTGCCTATTTGTTCCTAGTAATCAGCCTGTAAGGGCCTAATGTCTAATAATGCAGAGCGTCTAATTAGTTATTGGCTATAAGGAAAATACTGAATGCTTTAGTTTCCTCTTTCTCTATCTAAAAGTCTGTTCCAATGATACTAAGAAACAATGTTTTTTAATTAAATCTCAATATTCAATCGGATAGCAGATGGGTCATCCTGGTTGGAAGCGGTTTACGATGTCTATGGTTATCAGGAATATAACGAGTTGGCCTAGATGTTTCTAGGACCCTATGGAGAAATGTTCTTTCTATGACTTCTGCCACTAGAAGTCCTGGCCGGATACAATATTTCTTCCAGATTTCCCACTACTTGTCATTTTGTTAATTCATTTAATATTTTTATTTTCGCGTGTTTTGGACTGTTATTATACTTTTAATCAATTATTTGAAGCACTGAGCGTATCGATAAGTGTGAATAATTGTCAGAGTTTTATTTATTTGTTACTAAAAACTAATTATATTGTATACAATTTATACAGAACTTGAGGTTAATGTGCTCGAAGCATTCTCTGCCAGTCGACCTTTAGGAGAACGGGTAAACTGAGAAGGCGTTACAGAGATAACAAATATTATGTAGTTACATAGAAATACTACTATACAATATCGATAAAAAAATCATTAGGAAATGTGTAAAAAGAATACTGGAGAGAGAGAGAAGTTTACAAGAGGGAAGGATAAAATTATGAAATATTAAATTACTAAGTGGTATTGAACAAAACTATTAAATACTACATAAAACTATTAAAGATTCGTCTTTGATGTTAAATTCAGTTCATTTTGTGATTTATTTTTATCACGGCAGCTAAAAAGAAATAAGAATCTACTAGTCCTTTCCCCGAAATCTTTTTTTTTTTGGTATTTGTGCTCTGAAAGTCGATGTGTGATGAAACAAATTACTGAACTACAAATATTGTAATTATTATATTTGGACAAATAAGGCGGAGAGTGTTCATCAAGAACCTAATTGAGATATTTATGACAAATAATAACTAACTTTATTCTTTGTGTATTTATGATATCACGCCATAATAAAACAGTGTTTGTCTGAACGTTATAATCTCGAAATCTACACAAATTTGCATGCAGTTTGTACCAATAGTGTGACTCACAAGGAAGGTCCTGGTGTATAAATTAAGCTTTTACATAATATAATCTAACTATGATAATAATTGTCGAGTAAGTTGGAAAAAAACCATACATCTGATAATTACAAGGCTGGGCCAATTCGTTACTATATAATTATATAAAACGGTAAAATCTACACGCAATTAACGCTACATCAGAGAGGTCTCAGTCTACAAATATCGCAAGGACACCTGCATATCAAGGCGTTTCCATATGCTTTCAAACACGTGTGGCGACTTCTAACCTGCCCCTATGTTCAGCGAATTTGATCCTATCAAATCACTCAAGATTCCAGAATGAAATCATTGATCATTATTATAAAAAACTCAGGGCTGTCATCAGGGCTTGTAAAATCGGATACAACATAATACTTACAGTTAATGCTTATTCAGACATGAGCTGAGAATTTTTGGTGTTTGTTGTTTGTTTCTGATGGACATTTTGCTGTTGGCCCTAGCGGCCTTTACAGCTTCTCGCGAATAGATATTAAATGTAAAAAATGTATTCAATAAAGTATCTGTAGCCATAACATAAAAAAATTGCTCAGACTATTTTTCTAAGTATCTGGCCGGTATAGACTTAGTAGATCAGTGATGTTTGTAGGATTCTGTCAATTGAGCCTTTATGCCTTCGATACCCGAGACAAACATTTGTGACATTTATTTCACGTACTTATACAGGAATAATTTGCCCACATCGGTGTTTCCGCTCGAGTACAATGTGGGTGTCTTCAAGAAACGAGTGAATGGGACTTTTGTGAAGTGCGTTTCATGATGGGACTGTCGACAAATGCTTACATATATTAGGAGAAAAAAATTGTTCTCAAGAATTAAATAGTATTTCATCAGATAGGTACAAGTTAATAAAATTAAGATTAAATTCAGTACAAATTAATAGTATTTAATTAATTCGCAATTTAAATTGAGTGTGTACATTTCATTCGAAACACAGGTAATCTTATTTGCAGAAGAGTGTCTATGTGTCTGTGTTAATGCTTAGTCTTTTGTAATAAGACAATACAGCATTAGGCAAGTATTAAGAATTCGTAAGTTGAGTGAGTTTCTTGACTGTAATATTACTACATAGATTTATATTATTTTAAATGTTTTAAAGGATGTGTTGCATAGAATTTTCCTGTTTTGATATTATATATCAATATACAAAGACGTATAATATACACTGGGTGTTCCACCGCTCCCGAAAATGAAGACAGGGATTAGTACTTAAGATTGTGATGATAATGACTGAGATTTATGGTTATCTATAAATAAATACGTGAAGCGAAATCTTTCAATCCCTTTTTACGAAAATTGCGTAGACGGACGAGTATGAAATTTTGCACACTTAAAGTGTATGTGTAGAAGAAGTGCCGAACGGTTATATTTTTCAATAATAATGTATATAAAGTACATTAAATCAATAAATAAAATATTACACGCACAAAGAT
>DWPQ01000105.1:0-22278 GCA_018251795.1 Perichares adela
CGTCCGCGCCACCATGAGGCTTTCATTTATTTCTCTCGTGTTGTGTGTGATCGGCTGCTCGGCCCGCTCAGAGAAAGAAGAAGATATCTGCTCGTTCGCAAGCTGCAATTGCTCTTCCGATGCTCACCCTTCCTGGGTGACGGTCAACTGTACGGTGCCACCGAATCAGGTACGTACTCCATGATTACTCGCAAACAAAGTGTTCGGCTATTCGGGCCACTGAGGTCGGTCACTATGAGTCAAAATCTGTTCGTGCTCGAAAGCTCGGACCTAATGTACTTCGATGTATATTTAGAACAAAATCCTTTTGCAGTTGGGGTATGTGTGGATGGTTGACATTCTAAGTCGGTAATAACAGTCGAGGGTCAACTTGTGTCTCGGTAAGGAGTACGTACAACAGAGCAGAGTTTCCGCTGAGATTATTATCGCCGAAGTAGCTTGGTACACTATTCCTCTACCTTAGTAATTATTAGTATGTATTATTGTTTTGTGTTCGATAAAAATTGACACAAGTTGTGTTCCCGACAATCATCTACTTTATCAATATAAATAAATAATGCCTTTGGTTAGCTATATGATAGAAATTGTACAAATTAATTTGGTGTCACAAAAGTTTTTTTTTTTTAGTTAATAACTTTTACAATACAAAATCATTATTTAGGTAACGCTATCAGTATGACAGAATTTAATTTCTATTCAAATACGATTATAATTTGATGCCAAGGTAAAATAAAAGTTCCAGATAAGATGCAATAAATATCAAAATATCATTATGTTTACGAATACATTTTTTCGTATTCCATACATGGAAATCATAGTTATAAATGGTTTGTAAATGTGAAGTGACACTAAGTTTTATCAATGCAAATTTTCGTATTGCGTTTTGTTTTGTTTTAACGAGTTTTAAAAATGGTAAATAATGCGATAAGCAGTTGTCATATAGTAGCAATGACCGTGACGGGTGAGCTACTTACGTTTAAAATATGCCATCCATCCAAATTGTCAAATGAAAAGATACCTCACTGACCCTATTTTCATTGGCATAATACATATATTATAATAATATGACCTAGAGATAAATTCTAACTGATCAAAATAATACTTCATAAATATGAAACTTTACTGTAGGATACTAAAATGCTATCAGATCAATTAACTACAATGTTGTATTAAAAATACATTAATCGTTAACCATCGAGGCTACGGTTAACGTATTCTCACATGAGGCACATACTATTTTTAAAGCAAAATTATTGAGTATAAAACTCAATGACGTGAAGATACGGGCATAACCATTAACAGATAGCTAATGTTGGAAATAACAAGCTTTTAAAACTAGTTTTTACCTACTTATAATTATTGAAAATTAATTATAGTGGAGATGAATAGCAGATACAGTACTAGAATCAACAATCACAGTACAATTATGGTATAATCTATATATTACGACAATTTGTAAATAAGCACTCAATACTAAATTCTTGTGACGAGAACGAACAAATAAATTGACCTAGAATAAACCGCAAAGTTCAAGCTGTGCTTATCAAGCGCACTTTGAAAAAAAATACTACCTGACATCGACCCTTTGGTTTAGATTCAAAACGGTGAAGCATCAGCCCTCTAACAAAGGTATAACATCAGTGATATAATATCAAATGTAAACAGACTGCTGAGCTATGTAAAGCAAAATCTTCTCTTCTACATACAATCTGCGAGTAAACTGTTCTTGTCAGTGACGATAACCTTCGTAATAGTTTCATTTGAGTGGGACAAGAGAATTCATTCTCGTAGTTAAAACGTCCCAACTCTCGTCAGCGTACGAGAACGGAGTGAAGTTTGTTGTCGGGCATGCGACGTCTTTATAAACTGAGCTACAAGTGGTCCTCCTCCGCCCGTATACACGCGAACGCAACACAAACGCTTCACCTAATTACTAAAAGTACACTTGCCTGCATTTTCTTCGTAATTTACAGGAGCTGTCTTTTTTAATTTTATAAAAATACTAGTTGACAGCAAACGTAGTCTTACCAAATAAATGTAGGTGGTAAAAATTAAGGGTTGTATATATTTTTAGTGCCACACCACGAAAAATATAGATAATAAATGATGTCTAAAAAATACAATTTTGTGGTGGACCAGCCTTACCACGTAGGTATATGAAAAATAGTTTACAACTAATCTCTCGGACCTATCGAATGTATATTTATAATTTCATAATATTCGGTCAAGCCGTTTGAGAGGAGTATGGCAACTAAAACTACGAGAGGAGAATCTTATATACATTGATTAAATCCTATATCCTAAATTCATCATGTCAACTGAAAATTGGTCTACTGCGGGGTTCTCGCTCTCATTGTAAATATCAAATCCTCCTCATATTAATTTATCCTCCAACACGTTGGCCTTGTGTGGCTGGGCAACTATAGACACTATCAAGAACATTATAGAGAACTCATTTATGCAATTTTCCTCGGAGAGTTTTATAATGAATAGTCACTTAAAATAATACAACAAAATATTTGAATAAAAAGTCTGCGGCGTGCTTATCCTTCAAAATTGTGTGCGTAAACGATGCCAATAACATGCGTAAAATGTGCTTAAGGTGGACCGCCTTGGTTAACATTACGTCATTGTGACAACAGACCCGAGTCCAGCAGTGGGACAATTAATCGGTTGTGACGATAAATAACAGACATAAGCTAAAAACTGATCAACACCAGTTTAAAAACCGGTCATGTTTGAGTTGCACTTATGCAAATGAGGATAATGTTGTCAACCCTCCATTACTTTTTCGGCAAGTATTGATTGACAAATAAACCGGTTCTACGTGTTTTCTAATTGTACAGGGTTACTTAACTGATTAAATGGATACATTTATCTCTATTAAGTTTTGTGTTGTTTAAAACAAGCGTTACGGGTTGGCTATTACAATATCTTCTTTCTTTTACATGTAAAAAATTCTAAAATACAATTCTATACTAATTTATTTTACACTATCAGTTATTTAGCGGTAAAAAAGGGCACATTCTTTGTTCTATACAAGTAACCAGATCAGACTTCCCTTTGATAATTTCGTTTACAAATAATACTCGCAAAGTAGGAATGTAGAAAGTAGTTTTAAATGGGATCGCTTGGGCGTATAACTTAGGGCCTGGAACTTCATAACCCTATGACACATCTAAACGAAACCGAAAACGGGCACAAGGAACTCAAACAAACAGGCTATAAATCTAACAACACCTGACTTGGTTAGGTAAGATATAAATTGAATATAACACGCAAAAATCTTTATTTTAAAGTTAGACTTGCACTACAATATGTTAGTTAATTAATATATTATTGTTACGTAACAGGAAATCTCAGTACCAGTTAAAAGCATATTGCGAGCAAAAAGGAATGTTAGATGTGTGTTAGTAAAACTTATGGTGGAGTGCAGCAAGCTAAAATGTAATGTAGGTAATAGTTGTTATAGGTAATTGAATGTATTTTGTGAATATCATTTATTCATTCATAACTTTAATTGTGTACATTCATTCTCTCAATACACATAATAAATCCGAGGAAAAGTGGTCGCACAGTATATAAATTGTCACCAAATATTTGAAATGTCAGATTGACTGCATGCTTGTCATTTAAATTAATGTTATAGTTTTAAATATACTCTATGATATAATGAACGTCATAATGTGTAAACTAAAATATTAAATGAATTACTTAAGGTCGGATTTCGATCCATGGGCGACCACTATTTTTAATGGTAAGATAAGATACCCACTGGCAATATGACCCATTACAGTAACCCGCGCGGATAAACAACAGACTTAAAAATATGTTTGTAATATCCATAGATCAACTCCGTAACTTTATGTGAAATCTAAAATTGTTGTAGTGTAAAAAATGTTGTACGATATCTGAAATTATGACTAACGAAGGTTATACAAGGAAATTATACTCGGGAATGGATATCAAAATCAAAACTTCTGCAAGTTTGTCTTTGTCCCAAATATTTTTGATGACTTATTTCCATCTCGTTCACAAGCTAACAGTTAGAACAGAACAGCACGCACACGAGCAAGATAGAACGGAGCGAGTGAATACGGGACGAGTTATTTGCGGCCACGCCCCGGCACAGTCGCAAATTTGACTAGTTCATACGTAAACACGTTGCATTATAGAATTAGCTTCAGATGGAATCTGAATGATGCCAAAGTTTACTGGCCGACCGAGTAATGCAACAACACTGTTGGGGATGTCGGTATGCTCTAACAAAATATTTAGTTTTGATGGAAATTGTAGTTGTGATTACTAACACAACTACAATTTCGATGGCTCAACAAATCGTAATTAATATTTGGTCTAACATTAGTCTAAAATTGTGAGCACATACAGAATTCCGTCGTCATCTAGATCTATTTATTGAGATGCTTCATTATTGCCAAGACAGTTCATAGTATGCGTTAGTCACTGAGAAAACGTATAAATATATGTCAATGACCGTTAGTTGTTTTCTGTGCTACTTTAATTTGTACATATTAATAAAATGTGTCTGTCTGTCTGTCTCCGATTTCAAAATAAATGTCTTGCTTATTACGAAGGTATTCATAAGATACCAGTATCTAAAAAATCCTTTAAAAAAAACGGCTGTATGTCTACTTGTTTTTCTGTTTATCTGAGCTAATCTTTAAAAGCGGTTAATAGATTTTGATAACAGCTCCACTTTGAGATAGGAGACTTTCAGGCCTATATATATATATATATATATACATACAGTGTATATATGTATAGTAGGTCTTTATGTAACTAAACTGTAATTTTGACTTTGGTTTTAAAAGTTTGTTACGTATAGTTTGATTTAATCATGTGCAGAGTCTGTCAGACCTTCCGCAAAGGTCAACAGGGTCTGATAACCAAGCAATTATACATTTTCTTACTACATACTAGGTGGTACTGTATGGTTTGCTGAATAATGCTCTATTTTGTAACAAAACTTGCAGAAACCTGTAATAGTTGAGGAGAAGCCTAAAAAATCCGCTGACTATTAAATATTCGTAGATGCCGCCTGAGCGCAAATGGTTCATTATACATTTACAGTCAGTTTATAAAAGTACCTGAAGTGAAACCTTAAAAACCAAGCCAAGCTATTCGGCATTTCATTGAATATACATTTTTAAGCTTGAGGTTTTTGCAATTTTATCGTAATACCAGTTAAATTAAATTCGTGTAAAGTAAAGGCCAACTATTAATTAATGTCAGTTGTTTATGTTTATGTAACTATTTGTTTATTTATATTTTGGAAAAAAACTTGCAATCGAACTTGGAATATGAGTCCCTTTGTCAAACAAGGTCACTAGAAAGTGTCACAGGAATGCCAATAAGAGAGGGAAGATATTTTTTCCAGCTACGTATACGTAAGGCAGTACAAAGAGATACGAGGGTGAAATAAGTAGTTTAAATTCCTTTCTAGTATATTACCTGCTATAACAACAAATTCAATAATAATATGTTCATATAAATTTGGGATTTCACCGGGCTTCAATTGACATTAAATTATATATCTATATTTGTATGACAATATAAATAAAACGTTGCTAAAATTTCCAAAACGAATTAAACAATTTAAATGGTTCTTAAGTCAAACCAATGGATATTTAGATCTACTACAATTAGAAATCAGTTAAAGTCGTTTTAAACGCATAATATCCTTTTTTTGGAATTTATCTATGATTACGCTTTAAACATAGAAACGTAAAAACGAAAAGTAATAGAGCACTATAAGGAATTTTTACAGTAGTAACTTTATCTTGTTTCTGAGCAGATTTTATCTAGTGAATAAATATGACATTTAAACTTTATTTGTACATTATGCGACGCACAAGTACTGACGACTAACACACACAGTTGAATGGTAGACAGGTCTATGAGTCATTTATGATAAAACGCACTGAACGCTACCTATTAATGAAATCTTACTTAGTTTTTAGATTCTAAGAACATAAGCCTTCAAAATATACATAAAACTGAGCTCTGTTTCTGTTCCGTAATGTTCTCCAAAACCGAAAATACGTGAGAATCTAATTACCTAGGTAACAAACATTAAAACATACGGACATTCGTATACTTAAGTAAGATATCGAAGACCTCGATGGCCAACGAACAAGAAAAACAACAATTTAGTACTTGTTTGCTTAGCCGCGCTCAAATAACACACTCATACGCATATGATCCAAAATACATCTGTCCCACTCACTCTTAACCTCGTTGACCGGCACAATAAAAATGTGTTTTATGAGCTGTAAGATATACATACCCAAATGAAATAAGACTAACATTTGACAAAATTCGCAAATAACTCAAGGAATGTTGTTTCCAAATGTTACTTTTATTTAAATTTTTACGTTATCGCAGATATAAGACAAAAAGTACAAAAGATGTGTATTAATTAGCAAGACAAGTGTCCTCGCACATAACACCGGAAGTTAACGAATGTCGTCATGTGTCCCCGGTGGACCTATTGTCCAGTCCTCGAATTGTAAACAAGTGCATACAACGTTTAAGACAGTTTATTATGCAATTTAAGTATAATAAGCCATGGGGAATAGCATGATTGATATTATTACGTAACATAACTACATAATATCTTAAACTATGTGCTTAAAAATACTATAGTAAGAGATTAAGAGGAATTTACTGTTCAGCAATTATTTATGTGCTCTGTAACATCTCTTTGCACGGATAAAGAATGGTATACAAAAAGTTAGAGCGGGTCTGCACCTGTTAGTTAGTAAAGAGGTCTGCGGGTGACGGGACGCGGCGAGAGATAGGCTACTTGACAGCTCCGTGGAATAATCCTCAACTATTTTAGATTTTATCGTTAAATGATCGATGCAACAAAATTAAATCAGCCAAATCAAAAATTACATAATTTAACATAGTAGATGAAATATAAAAAATAATTTTATAAGTCGAATGCCGCACATCGAACGCGCATGTTGAGAGAGAGCAGCGATCCGGGAGCAACGAACAAACCATAAAAAAACGTAATGAGAGATCGCTTCCTGCGATGAGCGTGCCCTCTACCACGTTCACGCCCGATATAAACAACTCACTAACGACACAATCACGAAAACTATACAATTAAAGGTATTTCAGCTTGTAAATCTCTGTAGTTATGCAGTTATGTTATTACATATTTTATATTAAAATATTTGTTACCCACATAACCGAGGAATTATATTATTATTTCGATACAGATAAACCACATTTTATCTAAATTACATTTTTTGGTTACGGTGTAACAGTCAAATACATCGAGTTTAACATACACCAATAGCATAGAATTAATTTTTCGTGATCCAAATTATTGATAGCAAGTTCATTAGAAAATTTAAAACGGAACTGTTTATTATACGATAAAATATTATTTATTTTGCATCATATACTTTCTACGTCATTACGTCTCATGATCATGATTCACTGAGACAGACAGGCGACTTAATAAGAGAAATTGTACGACTTATTATATACTTACTTAATCTAACAATGTACCTACAATAGTTAAAATAAAGTTAAAATGTATATGCTATACATACCTATTCCTTGACACTATGTATTTCTGATGCTCCATATAATAAAAAAACTGATATTTATTAAATCTAAAATATGAGATAAAACGTAAATCTTACTGCTATAATAAAAAAAAAAACTTTAGTTTATAGATTTACTCTCATATAGGCAACTACAGTCTAACACATTTTTAACTATCCATACTTATTTATATCCTCGAAACGATTACGGTTTTCAGAAGCAGTTATATCTTGCCTTGTCGGATTTCCTAGGTTAATTCCCAATAACTTAACGATCTTCTTCTAAAATTAGTTAATTATATATTATGTTATTAGAATCATGCGTAATTGCATACTAATAAATTCACATACAATTTATTGAATAACCATTTTCTTGAGCCACACATTTCGATCTGTAATATATAAATTTAATTCATAATATAACCACTTATCATAAATACTAATTAATTTTTCCTACACTTCATACTAAGAATTAGACATAACTCATTGCTATTGTTTTTGGTAAAGACGGTTCAACGCGAAGATCACTGTTAAATCCATGTAAGCTGTGTAAATACATTAGCGTGTATTACTGTAAAATAAAACTAACATAGCTTACTTTATCTAGAAAGTGATTAGATTATGTTATTTTTAGTTTCATTGGGATTTACAATTAATAATAGATTGTATTACGCGTTAAACTATTTGTGAATTCAGAACATTGATTTATTATTCCGCTCTGTGCGTTCTATACTTTTATCAATGTTTAGCTAATCGTAAATAAAGGGTGCGTCGTTCATGTACTAAGAGATAATACTCATTGCATTTTATCTTCATACATGTATATACATAGTTCAATCTAATTACATGAAACGGCGTCGGTTACAATAAATAGTTTAACTTCATAGGTTGATGCTTGTTGTCAAGTCAGGTGGACATAGACGCTGACCTGAGTTGTAACTACGAGTACGTCACAGGCACGTTCTTGAGTACGAGTAGAACCAGTTATAGTTCGCACTTACACACACACAACCTAATTTACACTACTACATCTTTGTTTATCAATATCGTAATACAATTTTCCGATTAGATACAATGTGTGAACGGTGAAACAATATCTTTAACTATACTTATTATAAAACAAAGTCCCCTCATATATGTGCCCCTTTTTCTCAAAATCTACTGAACGGATTTTAGTACGGTTTTTACTAAAAGATAAAGTTAAAAGATAAAAATAAAAGAGAAAGTTATAAGCAATAGTGCATTACGATTGTATGTCAATTGATTGAAATATACCGATTAATGTTAAAAAATCACGTCTGCTACGAGCTCTCCACGCGGACGAACCCGCGGGCACAGCTATTTCATACTTATAAAATAATTTGTGACTTTCTGTATGGTAGAACTAAATTAAGAACAATAAATTATTGTGATACTAGTTGGCTGTTATTATGGGATACAATTGAAAATCAGTGTCAATTCTGGGTGTCTGCTCGGACGGCTTGGTTGCACTTGAACTCTTTCGAGTGTATGGAGCAGAGTCCACGTATGTAGTTTAGATTAGAGCTCTCCTTGCAGAGCGTAGAGCACGTTTTCTCTTGACCGCCTTTTTTTAGTATTAACGCAGACAAATATCGGGAAGTGAAGAATTGTCTTTAAAGAAAAATAAATTCGAACGAATCAATGTCCTATATAACTTTAATATATACGAAATATAAAAGTGGAATTTATACGTTCGTTTAATACGTGGATATCAAATAGATGGTAAACTAAACGAGATCGCACCCATCCATTGTTTGCGTTGACTTATGTCCTATCAATGTTGTGCAAAGATCTCCGGGCATTGTATTTGCCGATTCTTGAACATAAGCAATTACATTAAACCAGTACTTTAGTAAAACGTTAAATATACACCAATGAATCGATACCCAAATACAAACGGGTGTGATCACTTACAGTTATAAATTGAGACGGGTATAAACCGGTCCCGCGCCCATAAACGCTGTTAACTTAGTCGCAATGGGCTGCCTCCATTTATATAATAATTAATTTAAAATCCTCCAGAACTAATGGAAAACTGACTAAATAAATTAAGGGTACGAATGTTTCTAAATGACGGTAGGTAAATCACAATAAACTTAAAATACCTCAAATGGCAACAGTACATTAAATTTCAACATGTAGTTGCAAAACAAAACTGCACCAACCTGATTCTGACTCAGAAGTCACGCAACTTCAATACTTGAAAACTTTTTGCTCACCTGTACAGAAAACTATCGAATTTTATTAAATTACTGCAAAATTAATATAAATAAACATCTCCGCCATGAAAACTGTTTTTCAAACGATAAATAAGTCTTTCAGTATGTTTTTGGTGTGAAACGTCTAATAGCGCGCTCGGATGAGCGTAAAAATCTTTTGATGGTAACATTTTACGTGCCATTCTGGCAGTCTCGGGACTTGCTGTTTCTCTCATACTTGACGCTTCCATTTAAAAAACTATACTGAACGCTTTCCTCTCTAATGGCAAAGTGTAAATATAAGTAGTGTCATACTTATACTGTGCTAATGGGGTGCATCTGTTTGATTTTCAATTGTAATACATCGTTTTGAGCTACTGTGCGCAAAACTATCTTTATGATAGTCATTTTATAGTCCGTTATTAATGTCATGAGGATGACGACGTCCACGTGTGGCAGTACGTGGCAGTGATGATAATGATAAGAACCGTTATTGATCACGGCAGTGAAATATAACTTCTTCCATGTACAAAGAAAATTTATTTTAAATGTCATCTACTAGGCGCTCCATTTGTTTTTTTTATATTAAGTATTCATGGTCAGGAAGTGCGTTTCTAAAACAAACTGATTTCCTTACAACTCTCTAATAACCACAATAGTAAACATGATATATAAAATAACAAAACGGTAACTATGACAGTGAGTCACGCTGACGTTACATCTATGGCAATACATAAATGAATGCGAACGCCGATAACGACTAACAATGGACGACTACAAGAAGCTAACGTTATCGGAAACAGCAAACTAGACAGATAATATCCAGCTGTAAGCAACTAAATGACTCCCTCCTCCGGTTGCCATAATTACTTTATTACTCATTATTCGTTATTCATTCACCATTACTGCCAAACAATTATTTACAACGAGGACAACTAATTTTTGACATGGTTGCAACAACAACAATATTATGTACACGTGTTATTTATTTACTCTCTCCTAGTTCTTTGCACCCTAAGTACGTAATTTAATCAGTCGCCCGTATCCGTTTTTAGACCCCTCTTTTGTGTCCACCACGACACCAGTTATCCTTTAATAATACTTAAACGTTATTTGTTATGGTGCAAAGGTATTTATTTAGGAATATTTTGTTTTGAATTCTTTGAATCTATGCTGAGTAATATTATATTACATGGTTGAGTGAGCGAAGCTTGGAATGAGACAGTAAACAAAGAGTTATTTTAGTAAATGAGACGTATCCTGATATACCTACTAAATGAATAAACCTTTAGGAGTTCGAAATTGTAAACAAAGAACACTTAATTAAATTAAATGTTTCGCGGGTTTTATAATGGGTGTAAATGTTAGATAGGTACTTTGGATGATTAGTAAATAAATAATCAAAATGTAATGTTTTCTTCCCGATTTAATATTAATCATAAATAATATTTGAAGTGTAACTTTTAATTGGTTTACTTTCCAAATACTAATATTGAACTCAATGTCGATGCATGCCAATATTATGAACCAATTTAATTTGTGATAATTTTGTTACAGCGACTCAGTATCCAGGCCCGTGATCTTCCAGCGGCCACGAGCGACCTGATAGTTAACGGAGGTGAAGCTTTGCTCGTAAACTCTCACTCATTAAGTGAACTCAACGATGTCAGGCAAATATTCTTCCATCGCATCAAAGAAGTAACATTGCGAAAATTTACTGCAGTTGGACTCAGTACAATCAACTTGTATATCGAAATTGACAACTGTGAACTCTTAAAAATAGAAGAGATGGCCTTTAGTAAAATAAAAGGTAAGACATACTTTATATTAATTTATACTTTTCGATAACGTTTGCTGCTGTTTTCAAACAGGGTCGTCTGCTACACTGAATGCAACTTAGGTTGAAAATACACTACCGTGTGGTTACCGCACCAGAACCACATCGATTTATAGCTTTACGATGATTTCAGATACACTAAGATATTGTGCCTCGGTGTCGCGTGGTAGTGTATTTGTAAACATACCATATGAAAACGATAAGTCTGGCATAGTACAACACCCAACTTCACGCTAGTCTACTTGCACCTCTATCCACTTCCATACAGAAATAACTTAGGGATATTGTTATTTTTTTTAATTTACAACTAATACCAACCTTCAATTCGCTTCACGATACCATAGGTTTAAAAAAAGTGCCTATTTGGCATACAGAACAATTGTTAATACTTTTAAATAAGGCAGTATAAATTTATTGTTTACATCAACTACTTATTTTGCGGTCAATTTTCGTAGTACTATGGATTGCGAACGCAATTATTTATTACATTAGGAATCAAAACTTTTTTTACGAACCTCTTACCCAACCTGCCATACAGATTATATAACCATACCCTGGTGGAATAGATCCATTACCGGGGATGAAAAGTATCCCAGATAATATTTAGATAATAACCCATAACGTAAGTTACAAATATGGCAAGTATCATCTAATTCAATAGCGGTAACAGACAAAAAAAAAATTTGGCTGTATAAAACAAAAAAAAAAACAAAAATATTTCTACGCACAAATTTTGTTACAATATATATTTTCTTATCCTCCGACTCACCTGGAACTATAAGCAATTATAAAAATTCATATCTGAAGTCATCTTAGAAATGGTGGAATGGTCATCTCAAGACATTCTATATTAATGCGACAGCTGCCGCGAAATTTTAAATTCGATTTCTTTAAGACTAGTAGATTTTGTTTCCAAATAAGTTTCATTAAGTTATCGTATTCATATTGCTATGGTAAAATCAATATTTTATATAATTAATATTTTATTCATATAAATAAAATAGCGTCAAAACCTAAAATAGATATTGAAATCCAACCCAAATGCTCTGCGTTATATTTTGATAATACTATATGAATTTATTAGGAAGTCAACAAGCATAGCATGATAACCATCACTCTGCTTCCTTACCGAAATGGTAAGCGTGACTAGCGTACGACTTTATTATATATCGGCACTAATTGATGTCCAAAACTAAACAATGGCTGACTGCGAATGCTATTTTAATGACTTCTCCCGTTTCCGTCTGAGCGTAGCTTTAAAACAGTTTCGTTAACACTTGGTTGTCTATAATTATATCAACAATATAATTTTATCTTTATAGCACCGCAAAATGTTACTCTTTCATTTATTAACTGTTTTTACGATTGTACAGTCCAAAATTTCGGCTCTGTAACAAGAATCGTGGTAATATCAAAATGACGGCAAGGTGAGAAATAACTGTTGACTGCGTTGAAAATGTATATCTGTACGTTGTATATGTCCTTCACTTTAAGAATGTAGGTAAAATTCTACACATACAAAATGATTATAAATTCAATAGAAAAACTAGTGTCGTATTACGTACTTTATCCGTCAAAGTTGTACCTAGAGCAGATTGTACAAAAGACACGATTAGTTACGATCGCGTTCGTGTGATATTATGTGTTATGAATCAAACCAACATGTGCACCAAGCCTGTGCAATGACGCACGATGGGTCCCACTTATATAGAAAAAAACAAAGAGAATGAAATTATTAGATGTATGCAAATAGGAAAGTAAATCAAAGTGAAAAAAAAAATTATATCCGACAATGAAGTGGTTTGTAGTTTCCTTAACTATGCTTCCTCCGAGTCAACTCCTGAACAAAGCTATTTCATCGATTTTCTAAATTATAATGTTATGTAGTTTTATTTTAGGTTAAAATAATGGGTATTTAAATAAAGATAAAAAAAACGTTATCTTAAATACACTAAATGTATATTATGTAGACATAAGACACTTTTTACCCAAGGCCTCCAACGTATATAATAGTTAAATAATATTGCCACAAACACAAAATTTGATACAGGACGAGTCGGCATTATGACTAATAACAGAACACAACTGTAACCTATTTTTGTTCCACGAACTTATTGTGTAGACGAACATGAATCTGTAGAAATTTGATTCTAACAGTTATTGCATACTCAATCCAACTTGTGCAACATAATGGCGGAAGTTAAAACCCAGCATATAATGACAAGTACCTAACTGTATGATGATGTCTGCAATACAAATTCATAATCATGGGATTATGAATAATGTTAGGTCCCGTGGTTGAAGATCACCTTATTTCATCAATCCACAAGAGTAGCAATGCAACTGTGACTGTGATCATACTTCAAACAGAACTTTTGACTTGTTTCTAATAGTTAGAAGAAATAGTATGACATATTATGATAGACGGTGGTGATCCTATAATACGTTTCATCCAATTGCCAGGTCCGTGTCAATTAAAAAACAATGTCATTGCCGCATTTCCCATTATATTATACAAGTAGGTAAGCGCTAAGAATTAATTAATTAGTAACCTCACTCAAACATTCAAATAGGGAACATCTTCAAAACCAATAGGTGGCTGGAAACGAGCCGGCAGCCCCGCGGACAGTCATCTAAAAATATACGTTTCCCCGATTCGGTATTCATGTTTTACAGAATAATGACTCATGAGTCGAGTGAAGCGTGATATAAAAAAGTGAATGCCGAAAACAATAGCAATGTTTTATATAATAATGGGGTGTTAACCATCACCAGTTTATTGTTTCGGGAATTCATAATTATTATAAGTATTTTCGGTTCAACATAATATAGTGAATATTTCTTTTTTTTATTACAGGACCACTGTCAGTAGAAATAAATAATTGTGATACAGTAATAATAGAAGGAGAAGCTTTGTCATGGCTTCTGATGATAAACATAACCAACGTACGGCAACTAAAGCTTAGTAACGGGTCTTTTACTTTGGATCCTTCAGCAGGAAACGTAGGTGACCATGGACCAGGAATGTCGGTAAGTACTATGTATTTCCATTGCGATGCGCTAAGCGGATTCAATAATTTTAAGCGTTGAATGTTAGCGAATTTTTTTATCATAAGCACTGCGTTGTCGTTATAATTTATTTGCGAATTAAAACTTACAGTATATATGACCCAGCATCATAAAATGACAAATAAATATAGTCAACTGACAAATAATATATTATAAATTAAATATTTGCATGTTTCAGATCCATATGAGCCACGTGCAAGTGCCAGAGTTTCCCGCACGAACATTCGGTTCTTCCGCTGCATCAGTAGTTATGCAAGCTGTGGATATTGGCACTATTCGACAAGGAGCTTTTTCAGCAAACACTTACAATATTGTAATGGCATTGAACTGTTCCATTCAATACATTGAAGCAGAAGCGTTTGCACAAAAATCGCTCATAAATAGCTTAAATTTGTATGGGTGCAAAATTCATGAGCTAGCTGAGGATGCCATGCGCTCAGCAGTTGCAAAAATGAATATAACTGGTTCTAAGTAAGTATAGAAAATTTCTAACAGTGTAACTTTTTTTGTTGTGTTTTATACACCAGATTCATGATGATATTTTTATTTCAGATTTGACATCATACACAAGGGTGCAATTAATGCAACGGTTGTCGCAGTTACTATTATGGACAGCGAGTTCCACATTTTTATGGAGCAAGGATTCGTTTTGTCGTCTTGGAACAAAATTTATATGCACGGAAACAAATTTGATGTTCTCTCACCTAACGCAATATCAGGTTCAGGTGGCTCAATATACGAATTAGTCTTTTCAGAAAACGAGATTGAAACAGTATATCCTGGTAGCCTGGGATTTGTAGGTCCAGCTTTTGCTAAATATCCATTTAATGTATTATATAAATACAATTACTATGGACACCCATGCCATTGTAACATTACATCCTGGATTGCCCAAGCTCTCGGCGTTTCTTCTGGTGATTATTTTGCGGATCAAAGTTTCTGTACAGTAGATTATTTCTTTGCTATTTGTTTTAACGTGCCAGAAAAAAATATACGTTTCAAAACATTCACGGACAAAGTATGCACTACCAAACCTGAAATACAATGCGAGGAAATTCTGAGCAAAAAAGCGGGAGCTGTATATACAGAAATACAAAACCCGCGATTTCCTCATAAAAAACCAGATATTTCAGATCAGGGTCTAAATGAACGTGATAAAAAAGTTATTGGCATCGTTATAATTACCGCCCTGGGATGCATCATCATAGTAATGATAATAAGTTTCATAAGGTGGATGCGACGCCGAGGTCATTGTTTCAAACTAAAAAACGCCCTTATCTCTTCGAACGCGTCTTGTGGAACTCTGTGTGATAAGATGAACTTATGTGGAAGAAATACTACCGACAATACAAGATCAGTGTCCCAACTTTCGGTTGTTGAATATTCGGAACATCAACGTCTCAATGAACCACGAGTTCACGAACCGGTTCAGGAGCCTACTTCGTCCAACCAAGAACCGAATAATGCCCAATTCGTAGCTATGGCAGATAAAATAACACAGACGCTACCAGAGGAACTCACAAGGGAATTATTAGAGAACCTGAAAGTTAAACTAGAGGACCCCGAAAACTACATTGAAGCAAGGGAACTAATCGAACACCTGTACGATCTTATAAAATTTGAGGACAATTGCAATGCCAAGATAAAACTGGCAAGTGCAGTAGAAAATATTTATGAGTTGCCCTTCCAGAATACAGCACCAAGGGTTGGAAAAAATAAGAAACAAATGAAAAGCGTCGGAACTAAGACACCATCCATTGAAAACCTGTTGCCACTGTCTCCGTATCATCGTCGTACCGCGCTTGCACATGAATATTTCGAACCAAAAGATTTCGCTGTACATCTGTACGCAGAGATAATCAACTATGACAAAGAAAAGAAGCCAATGTTGGGCGCTATTCCGGATGTTGTCGCAGAACCAGGAATGCCTCGAGGACCATATTTAAGAGCTGTACGCGAAAAAATTACCACGAGTGCAAATAATAGCCCTACTGGCAAAATGTTTAATAGACCATTACCACAAAAACCCGCTTCCGTAGATTCAGGTGAGGGGTCCTCAGTTCGACAAGGTTAAGGCGGAAGGTTGATGGCGGAGTGAAGTACTTTACATTCAGCATTCACACAACTACCTTCAGCTACTCCGTCCAACCTTCAACCAACGATCTGAGAATCATCTGATCTATCGATCCCTGCATAACGACTTTAGCACTAATAGGCGAAATGATAAATGAAATTCTCGCTTAATTGTTTCTTTTGCTGTGATATTAACTTTGTTTATCTTATGTTTAATTGTTTAATATAGTTATTGAATATGATTAATTGTGTCATGCCAGACACGTATTACGTTTATTTGTATATAATTTTAAGTCTGATAATTTAATATTAAGCAAAATATTATGTGCCACTTTATTTAAGATGTTAATAAATTATTAAAAATTTAAAAAATTGACGACACTTCGCATTTATTTGCACATGACTTATTTAAGCTTATTATTCTAGATGTAATTTTAGTATAAGGTAACAAAATCAAACTTATATAAACCAAATAGCAGTTACCTTCTTGTACTAAAACAAAAGACATTGATATCATTTAATTATATCATAGTGTATTTACTCATAACAATAGTACGCCTGTCCCCACGTTAGCAATTTTACTATGTTGTATCATAATATTAATTTTCAAAACTTACGTCCAAAGGTTAGTGATGAGTTTCCGATCTTATTTAATTTTTATTTCTATTTAATAGTTTGAGTTAGTTAAAAAATGAGAATACAAACTATTTAGATTAATTAAACTCATTTAACAAACGCTCAATAGTGAGGACTAATGTAGAAAAATGAAAATGTATATAACGGACATGAACCACGTCTTCAGACCATCTTTAGTCGATGTGACGGAAGTACCAACTAACTGTAACATTTGTGAGATACTTATAATACATGTATTAAGAATACTCAATTAGATATAGTTCCACTTGTTAACTTGATGTTCCTGAAATTAAGAAACGGTCCTACGATAAATTATATGGAAAATATAAAAGAAATGGTAAATGTAAACCTGAAACTATGCCGTAATGTTTGGTTTAATTCACTAATTTGGGAATACATCTGTCTTAAATTTAAAATTGATGTTTAATTATTGGAATATTTAATATACGACGAATGTTTTAAGTATTTGTTGTGTACACGTTATATAGGTAATGAAATAAATGTTGCATCAGAAAAATATTGTTTTAATGAATTCTCCTGTCACGTAACCATTTATTACAGGCTGTACCATTTTGCTCCTTATCCTGATATTTAAATACAATAGTCGTGACAAAACCGGTGATAAAACCAGCGAAATCCGACACGGGCTCTAACGAGATAGAATTCAGTAATGTATACTTGAACAGGAATTTTCCGCTTGTAGAAATTTAAAGACTAAGAACTTTCATACAGCCCACAATAAGTCATATCATGAACTTTTAGGAGGTCCGCGTTTTCAACATACAAAAGTTAAAAAACGAAGGACTTGTAACAAATTAACCGGAAGTACATAGTTAGAACTTAGCGAAAGGTCATGGCACATGGTATGAAATATGTCACAGCATTGCTGTTGCTGTTCATATAATAACAGTTTGTATTAATTTTAAATGTAATAAGTACATCAATCAAATAATAAAAAAAAACAACTATAAGTTGCACTCCGGGAGCGCCGGCAGAAATGAAAACTTGAACATTTCCTTTGTGCTTCTTTATATTTTGGAATGATTATTGATATATTATGCAGGAATTGCTTTAATTATCAATAGTAGTGGATGACTCGGCGTTGCTCGGGTATTTTAAATAAATTGTGTTTTTGAAAATTATAATTACTTACTGATGAAATATAAATCATATTTTTCAGTCTTATCGATTCGATAATAAAATATATGAACAGGTTATTTAAAATAATAATGAAAAGTGTGTTTATTTTAATTTTTTAGTATTTTTAAAGCGAGACTGATTACGGCGTAGTTTTTAGCACGGAGCAATAATAATAATTCGTTGTTTTATCGCATATTCACGTCCACCAAACCACAATCACTCACCACCCATAAAGACGAATGAAACTCTTCCATCTCCATTATCAGACCCTGGTTACTACCTGCCACCAAAGTACTCCTCAAGACAAATAATATAAGCCCAAACTCGATGGTGCTGTTTCGTTTAATCACCGAGTTCCTATTCGGCCATCTTTCAACTTCATCGTCAAGGCCTGGTTACCACTTACCATAAAACTGTTCGCCAAGACAAATCATACACACTCAAAGACGATGAGGTTATGTCGTTTAATCACCGAGTTCCTATATGGCCATCTTTCAGCTCCATCATAAGACCCTGATTATTGTATACCACCAAACTGCTCGTCAAGACGAATCATACGAGACCTAGCTCGATGGGGGTATGTCGTATAATAACCGAGTTTCTATATGAGCATCTTCCATCTCCATCATCAGATCCTGGTTACCACCTACCACCGTACTGCTCGCCAAGACTAATAATACTAGCCCAAATTCGATGGGGTTGTGTCGTCTAATCATAGAGTTCCTAAGGCAATCTTCCAGCTCCTGAAATTTCGCAAAAAAATTCGCACACTTATTGTTTATATGTAGAAGAGCAGAAAGCTAATATTTTTCCTTAATAATGCTTATAAAGAACATTAAATCAATAAGTAATTAATTAGACACATCTACATGCATACTCAATATACGTATACTGTTTTGACGTTTATTATGCAAATGCCGGTTTTTCACAATGATTCAAAAGATATTATTATTATCCACATGAAAAGAAACAATTTTAAATTTATCATAATGTTGTGTATCTGTATCGAATTATATAAAGTTTTATTATTGTTATTGTTATCTGAGAATAGAGGTCTCAAGATTACGTTCGAACAATTTTCAACTAACAATTCTAATAATTAAAAAAAAATGTTAACTCATTAAGAGTTAATTCGACCACTACGCTATCACTGGTTAACTATAACTATGCATTAGGTTTTATTATAACCCAACCTTATTATAACATCCGTTTTTTGGAGAAACTGGGAGATAGATACTGGAATTACTGGATACTTAATTATGTAAGAAAAAAAAATTCATGGTGGTAAAGATTTTTACCTATCCTGCCAGGTTAGCTTACCACTCTTCCAAGAAGCGACTTTTAAATATCTGAAAATTTTTAGACTTCCGTGTTGGAGAGTCAGTAATAAGTGCTCTTCCGTAAAACTAGCTTAAATAACAAATCCTTATAAATCTAGGTTAGGTACCGACACGAACGTGTGAAACTTGCTGATCGAAAATAACAGGCGTTCGAACACCGCTCATTGTTTATTTTGGAGCTCATCGTCAAACACGGTGATGTGAAACTTGCTAATCGAAATTATCAGGTGTTCGGACGCTCTCATTGTTTATGTCTGAGCGCCATTGTCAGATATGGCGATACGCTACTTGCTATACGAAATTATGAGGCTTTCGAACGACATCATCTCCAGATTCCATCATCAGATTATAACTATATTTACGGAACCGCATCCCTGGTATTATACACTTTCAAACTAAAACATTTTGCAAATCTATTCAAAAATAAACAAAAAATAATAAGTAAAATAAACAGATATCTATCATTAAGATGATTCTTAGTGTCAACCAACCCGAGCGTTAAAATATTAAACTTTATAATTTTACTTTAAAAGGCAGAAGACAACGTTGTGTCTATCATAATAACTCGCTAGTGTAGCACGTGTGTTTACACAATAATTTGTTCAAAAGCGTCTGTCATTAATTGTATTACGTGAAACCCTAAAATAATTACAGCTGCTCTGAACGTTATTGCATTTCATCACAGTCGGTGGTACGAGAGGATACCGTTCGAGCTGTGATACAAAATTCAATAAATAAACACTGAGGTGCATCTCAAACCTTACGTAAACGTATCGGCGCCTTTCAAACAAAGTTAGCTATCGGAAGCCTGTACAGCATCTCTACTTAAACCATTAAACTACTGAATAACCGCATGAATTTTACCTTGTTTCCTCTTCGTCGTGAGGAGGATGCAATAACGTGTACCAATTTATGTTAGTAAAGATTGTATGTATTTATTTACGGTATCGTTACAGTATATAATATATATTTTTTTCTTTTTCTTGCCGATATCAACGTCAAGGACCGATGCCCAATGAAATTATACCTATCATGTTTTATATAGATGTACTAATAAAATATTACTACGTATTATTAACCAATTGATGTGTCATTTTAAAATCCTTTATTAGGAAGCCATACGAAATGAATCATTGATGAATAACATCGTCAGCCGCATTATTATTTCGATAAGCGACTGCATATAAAATTGTTACAGCCGTCGAATTCTTTACTCTATCTGTAGGCCCGAGTTCGATTCCTGCACACAACTCTAAATTATTAAATTATGTGCCAATTAGAAAAATATCTATCACTTCCTTCAATGAACGGAAACATCGCGATGAAACCTGATATTTCTCTCTTAATTTTCTTAAAGGTGTGTGAAGTTGCCAGCGTGGGGAACTATGGTTCTAGAAGGAGAATGGTGAGCCACGTATGGTATGCCAGTCAGGTTTCTTTGCAATTCCGACGGGAAGGACCTAGCGCTTTAACCATGTCTGTTGTTTCAGTAAGCTGCTCCACATGCAGTCAAGGTTGGCTTGGACTCAGAGATGGATAGCCCCTTTCGCCCTTCTTAGTCACTAAACTAGTTCTGTTTTAAGTAAACCTCATTGGTGGTTCGTGGAAAGTTTAACAATCATTACCTAGAATGCATTTGCACACAATATCTGTTTATTTAATAGGAAGATAACTAACAATGCACTATCTGTTATAATAAAGAACGCGAAATACCTACAACGAACAATGTGTCGCATTTCATCTGAGTTATCAGAAGTAACGATACAGTATTATATAGCCTTTACTTATGTTCTGTTAACAATTAAAACGCACCTATATCAACCTAGAATTTTTGTCCCTTTTAATTAGGTAACTATGTAAAGTATATTGTAACAGAATCTAACAACTTAAATTTAACCCATTGCCTACGGTCCGATTTGCCTGAAATTTATATTTTTACATACAAGTCAAGATCCAATATCAACACGTACAAGGTTATTAGTAGACAGATCAGTTAAAGTATTGTAATTTTGAAAGCAGTGAATTAAGTAGTACTATGCTAAAACTATACTAAAAATGAAAAACGTATTTACGAACATTGTTAATACGGGTATTTTTTTGTACGCACATTGTATATTAAACGTTTTATGTTCGTGACGATATTATTATGACGTATCACATCACTACTGCACAGACATAGACATTAAGTAACACCAGAGAAAACATGTGGCCAGAATATCGTGCAATACACACCGCATATCTTAATCTCAACTGCACATTGACGAGTTTAGTTCGCAATGACAATATATCCTTAATTGCTTATCGTTTTTAAACGGTTTTATTTAGCTTGCCCTGTTTATTTATTTATTTATTTTTTTATTTATTTGGGTCAAATCTAGTGA
>DWPQ01000106.1:0-22240 GCA_018251795.1 Perichares adela
ATTTGACGAAGCGCTTTCTATTCTATTTCTTTTTTATCAACTCAATGAAGTAGTCCTTCGCAACAACGTGAATACCTGAACTGTTATTATTTGAATACACCACTAACTAATCGATGAAAACAATGGCCAGCTTAATTAATTTTGTGTTATAAATTGTTTTCATTAGTGATTTAAACAATGGCTACGTTAATACAGTCATACGAGCAACAGTATTCTATCCTTACAGCAGATATTACTGCAAAAATTGGTCGCCTGAAAGTGGCAACTGAAGGTAAGTGCAAAACAATATTTTCATCTCATTTATTTTAAGTCGAGTAATATAAACATATATTTAGCAGTCCTTTTTATTATTTTAGAGTTTATTCTATTATTGCGATTTAAACTACGTGTTTATTGTAATTTAATAAAATAAATATATCAAACAAAAAACAATAGGGTTAAATATCTTATTTCTAATTACTGTGTTTATTAATTAAATGATGAAACTATTTCACACATAGATGATCGTGAAAGACTAACACGGGAGATACAGTCGAACTTCGAAGAAGCCAATGACTTGGTAATTAATCCCTTTTTTATTATTTATCTTTTAAGCCCAAGTTATTATTTTATTTGAGCAAATAATTTTTTTTTTCAACTTTTTGTAAGACTGAATCACTATTCCACCTGTTGGTTACTGTACCTACATATAATCAAGGTTATAAAGTATACTTAGTGCAAAAGTATTTTCATATGCTATATATTTTTACTATATCAGATATATAATGTTTATCTTCTGTCAGCTGGAACAGTTAGAGCTGGAGTACCGTGGTGCTGGGGCTGGATCGAGGGTAGCTGCATACAGAGCAGAGTTGCAGCGGGTCAAGGATGAGTACCGGTCTGTGGCCAGCAATACTGCTACCTGTGAGTACTTGATATTCAACCAATACTTATAAACAAGTGTTATATTTTATATGGAATTTAACAAAGGACCCATAGTTCATATGACAATCACATCTATTGCTATGGTTGTATTAGGTTTGCTTTAAACTCTTAATTATAATCTATTTACAGCTTCAAATTCAATTGCCCTAGGATCAATGGGCCCGCTATTCATGGTTTATTTCTATGACATGCTTTTTGTTATATTTCAACTGCAGTTTTCAATGTGACACCCACATCACATTAACTAACCGCACAGGAAGGATAGCTATGAGTTGTTATAATGAATTAATATAAAACTTAATCTGTATTATTTATACCACATGAATATTAAGTAGTTTGTACAAAAGCTAAAATTTATAATAACAAATCAAAGATGTAAGTACTTGTAGTAAAGTGATGCAACACAGTAGATAAAGTTATCAGTATTGATAACAAAACATTAATCATACAAGAAAATGTTTTTAACTCAAGTATTCTTAAAAACATTGCTTTTACAAAGAAATGTGATTTGTTTTATAAAATATAGAGCTTTAATCATCAAAGCATCAAAACTGTCTCAATAGCAAGAATGTTGTTATAATGGCATAAGTTAATTCATATGTATAAATATCCTACTCGTCAATAAAGTTATCAATCCTAATTATCTTTATACCAAAATATTTTAGCTATGTGTGATAGATGTAACCTACATATTGTTATTGTAAGAGTCAATATGAGCTGCCAAATTATAAAATATTTCCATGGGAGTGAGTGGGTAATATGGCCCATCTACTTGTTTGTCAATTATGGATATGGTGTTTCCTGAATGTGAAGTAACATAGTTCATATTAACATAGTTTCTTTCGCTGTTTCTTCTCATCCATAACAAAGCACCTTTCTGAAACGGTAGTAGAAGCAAAAAGTTTACGTGCTTAAGTGTGTCAGTGATACCAACATAAATAAATGATTTTGAATTTGAATTTGACATAACCAATATTAGCATCATAGTCAAATTATAATTTGGTAAAGCGAAACTTTGAGATCCCTTTTTGCGAATTAAGCCGACGGATGAGTATGAAAATTGCCACAGTTAATGTTTGTATGGACGACGAATGTATGCAACCATTTTTTTTTAATAATACCCATTTGAAATTTAGAACTTAATCAAAATAAACGTTACGCACACTATGACACATGTGGGTGTGTCATAGTTATAAATAGTCATCATAACTAATTCAAGTTCATCTAAAAATGTTGAGTGGTTTCACGGGATGCGGTAACAAAGTTATATTCGTAATATTTGGCCTCTGACTAAATCGATGGTATAGTCATAAACTTAATGTAAAATTGAAAATGGAATGTTTGAGGTAGAGCATCGGCCATGTTACAATTTTATTGATTGTATTGATTAGCATTATGTATTGATTCCGTATGTCACTTCGTCAGTTTACAGTGAAATATAAATGAATTGGTCGCTGGACGCCGCTGCGGCGCCGTGACGCCGATCAATCGTTACTCACTTGTAGCGCCAGTTTAAAATTCAAAACTGTTAGCTTGCGCGAATGTTTACGGAAAAAGTATATTATTTGTAACTTAATAGTTACGTCTTATTTGTATAGCATTTTTGTTATAACGTACTGAGTAAAAAAGTAAGTAAAGTATTTATGGCACAATTTTATGCTATGTTCAAAAAAAAAACAATGTATCTATTGGTTGTTACTCAAGTAACAATTTATTGACATTTTAATGACACTAGTAGAATTTCCCGCCACGATATTGAGCAATTATGTCAATTATCGAACTTGAATAACTTTTCATAAGCCAATAATCGACAAAAGAGCAAACCGGCGAACAGGTGGAAAGTGTATGTATACCGCCAAGAATGGACATCTCCGTAATACTAAAGTCATTAGAGATTCGATTAAGCTAAAGTATATAATTATTTATATCATTTACAGAATCCTTTAGACCGGAATGTGCTCTAATGGTTTTGTAATGCTTTAAATACTTCTGTTCTTTCTTATGAAAGATGGAGTGGTAATGGTAATACTACAGATAACAATTTTCCACAGATAACATAGACCCCGAAGAGTACGATGACTGGTCCGGCAACGATCAGCGTCGCAAGCTTCTAGATAACACGGAGCGTGTGGAGCGCACGGGCCGCGCTCTCACGGACGGGTACCGCGTGGTGCTCGAGACCGAGCAGATCGGGGCTGCGGTACTGCAGGACTTGCACGGGCAGCGTGAGGGCATACAACGCTCCAGGGGCAGGGTGAGTGCGCATCAAAACAGCTTGATGTGACGTTTTATTATTTTATCTAAATGTAAAATTGCAAAATATGTAACATCACACTAGGAAGGAGGGTCGCATAGGTCTCATACGGCTCTCCGACGTAGTAGGAGTCAAAAAATCATGAAATGCGTGTGATTTAATATATGATTGTCCCCAAATCAGAATACATCAGGTCAGTATATCTTTACCACAAGATCATTTTTGAACAAGGATGTACGTATAAAGTAATGTACAATAGTTCTAATAAGTTTTATTAAATTTTTTAAATGCTTTTTTTTTACAAATAGATCTTTAAAATATTTTTAAAAGTGAAAAACTAACGTTCGAGCAAATCCCAACTAGAAGTTGTCCGGAAAAAGGAAACTAGCAAACTTCCAAGGACAATATGTTTCTAGTCTCAGTTATAAGCTTAACGTGCAAATGCATTCGCCTTTCACATAACCCTCTAGTTTTGCAATAAACATTCATTGATTCAGCAGTGGTGTGTGATGACGTGCCAGAAAGAGTTAGTTCCGCATGTATTGAATGTGACAGCTCCGCGAGACGGACGCGACGTTGAACCGGTCGTCGCGGCTGGCGAGCTCGATGGCGGTGCGCGCGCTGCAGGACCGGCTGGTGCTGGCGCTGGTGCTGGTGGCGCTGGGCGCGCTGCTCTGTACCGCGCTCTACCTCTACGTCACCTAGCTACCCGCCGGGCTGCGCTCGCTGCAGGTACACTCATCACTCGACTGCGGCATGTATCAGTGTAACGTAGTATGAAAAAATGCAATACTCCTCAGCTCGTCTATGCAACTAAATAAAATTGAAGTGTTTGTTTGTAATAAAAATAATCGCTTTATAGTAAATGCATATGTATGTATACATGGTATATATATACCAAAACAACCGTTTTAAAATTGTTGTCTGTTTGTTCCGAGTAATCTCTGGAACGGCTGCACCGATTTGACGGGTACTTTCACTGGAAGAGAACTGATGTCGTAAGGAGTAACTTAGGCTACTTTTCATCTTAAAAATCCCGCGGGATTGGGATGTACGCGGGAATATTATTGCGACGCATTGATAATCTCGGGAACGGCTCGACCTATTTTCACTGGAAGATAGCTGATGTCATGAGTAACTTAAGCCACTTTTTATCTTAGAAATCCCGTGGGATTCGGATTTACGCGGAAAAACTTTGCGACGTATTGATTTCCACGCGGGCAAAGTCGCGGGCACAACTAATTTATAAATAAAATCCATAATAAGTACTTAATTATGTTAAGAAGTTCATCATTAACCGTTATTCTTCCCCGCTGCTCACTTGGACGGACAGATGTCACAACTGTTGGCATCGCTGAGCGCGGCCCTCTTACAGGTACATTATTACCACAGAGTTATTATACATAGTGTAGGGAAGCCAACCTAAACATGTCCATCGAAAAGAAGAAAGCTAATGAGGCTACATATCTGTCTCTCTTTTATTGCGATGATAAGACAGAGATAGGTATGGGTCTCTCCTTCTTCCCTATGTTATTTGTTGGACACTGGCATTCACAGGCCTATGCCACGTAATTAGAGATTTTTTTTTTTTTATTTTTATGTAAAGGGCGTCTTTTTTTTAAATAAGGTAAGTTAGTGCTTGACTATGATCCCATCTGATGGTTAATGGTGATGTACTAATAATGCTAGTAACCACACAAAAATAGTTGTCCTTACTACATCAAAGTAGTCCTTAGACGACTTCTTAAGACTTATGTAAGTCTAAGCTCAGATTATAGATTACACCTCAGTGTTACATTCAAAATGGATAGTTAATTCAAATCATTTATTCATAAATTATACACTTATTTATGAATATCAAGTTTTGCTTCTGCTACCGTTTCGGTAAAGTCCTTTATCACAAATGAGAAGAAACGGCGAAAGAAACTGATCAGCACATATTTTAATCAATATACTTAAATTAATCCATATGCAGAAATATATTCCAACTTGTGCAAAACTAGATATTACAGAGATAACACAGTGGTAATTATTTCCAAACGTTTTTGTCATTTAACATTCTTATATACTAAGTCACTCTTTTGTATAAATTGTGCTTTTACGCGGTTTTTTAAACATTGGAATGTTATCCTCTGTACAGGACTACCGGTTCGTGGATGTGCGCTCTTTGACTCAGCTGGTGCAGTGGGCGTACTCCGCGAGTCGTGCGCTGCTGCCGTGTCTGCTGCGCATATTGCTGCTGCAGCGCTTGCTGCGGGCGCTGCGTGCCTGTCAGCGGGCGCTGCAGCAACGCAAGTCGCGGCGGTATTAGTGTCGACGGGACAGTTGTGTGTGTCGTGGGTACTAGGTGTGTGTGAGCAAGGAACAGGAAGAATGAAGATGAAGAACTCTAGTGCGGTGAGATACACAAGGAATAGTATGTTTGTTGTATAAATTATTAAATATTAATGTATAGCAGCATAGCACATTCACATATTTATTATATTTCAAGTGTAATTGTAATTGAAACTAAAGAAATATCTCTAGCTTAATACTTTCGAAATGAATGGTAATTCATTACAAGAATATAAATATGCTTTCTCCTTAACACTTTTTAATCACTTATATTTATCATCCTTATAATGAGAGATGTGTGTTAATAAACTGGAAGGTTATAATCAATGTGTTTATATTCAGCCATGGATATTACAGTATATTTTTATTAAATCCAATCTCGTCAATGCACAATTTTACAGTTATCAATACTTGATTTTTATAGACATTATATATCACTATTCATGGAATATTTATGTAACATAATATGTGGTACCCACAAGCTTATAGAGGATTGTATGTGTATACAATTTTAATATTTATTCTCAATGACATTGTGTATTGTAAGTGTTGTATTGGTATACTGTAGTATATCAGACACTATTTAATAAGTAGGGGTGATGTGATGTTCATGTCACTTTGAGGTTTGTTATTAATTTAATATTGTCCTGTTATTATTATATGTTCTTCAGTAGTGTAGAAGACAATGAGGCCTCTATGCTATTTTAATATTTAATGTGTACTTTAAGGGACTGAGTATTATGTATGTACTAAGGTTGGAAGGACCAGTGATTGAGACATTCCGGAAAAGTGGTATTAAAAGTAAGTCATTAAAGTAATGTAATGAATGGAATATATTATCCTGTGGAATGTGTATTTCAGGTAATGTTTATCTTGTAATGTATTTGATATGGCTGTTAGTTTATTACATTCTAAGGATGCTTTTATAATGCTTAGATGAGCATATCTACAAATTATTATCTAGTCACACCAGACTTAATAACACCACTTTATAATAGTGTTATTAATTAAATTATTATTAAATTGCCTCAATATTTCACTTGTATGTTTACAATTGTAGGCAAAATGTATCTTTCAATTTTATGTATAATTTCTAGATGATATCTTGTTAACTACTCCTAGCAGTCTTACTCTTTCTTAAATATCAGTAGTATATCTACACAGTAGAAAGCCAAATTGTAAATTGTTAAGATTATTAATATTGTCCAAAATGATCAGAAAAGTAGTTGTATAATAAGTTGGGAATGTGAAATATAATAATATAATCATCAAATCACTTTAATTATGTAGATTAATTCATAAATTATCTATTTAAAAATCACCTGAGCCATTCATATCAGTAATAATCATTATTGAAGTTAAGTCAATGTAATACATAAAATATATTTACATTAGAACCAAATTGTATGTGTAATCTGTGTCTATTACTAATATGTACACTGTTTGTTAGAGAAGTACCCAATGTACAGCTCTCGTGTACAATTATATATTTATCTGTAGTGTGTGTATATATTTTTGTGTGCTCTCGTTGACAGGTGCATGAGTGATTAAGATTATTCATACATGCCTCTATCTTATTCAATATAATTGAGTTTTAACTATGATGTGTACTAAAGATTTTTATATATTACTTTCGTTTCCACCCAATTTCATACATCTATGACAATGAAAGCAGGTAGGTAATTTGATAATTTCTTGATCTAAGACACATGTCAACAACCTTGACACCTGTCATTGATGTTTTTCAAGTGACAACTGTCAAGATTTTCTACTCTGAACCGACCGCCGTCACACGGTGACGAAATAACGGTTTACAATATGAAAATCGTGAGTACCTATTACAGTTGAAATTATATTATGATATTGTCCTCGATGATATTTCAAAATATTACACATAAATTATGATTTACTACCAAATGTTTTATTTTCTACAAAATTGTGTATTGCTTTAGTATGGTTATGTTCTTGAGTTCACCTAGAATATGTAACTAAATGAATGGTAGCGGCGATATTAATATACAGAACAATGTATGTTTTAAATGCATGTTGTTTATTTACTCAATATTGAATTATAATCTGTACTGTTTGTTATGAGACTGTAAGCTTAAATCTATGTAAATCTATATCGTGTCCAGTGCTTATGTAATGACCATATATTTAAAACAAGTGTAGAGCTTAATAAAGCATCACAATATATGTGTTTTTTATTTGTAGATGTAGAACATTAAATTATTTTTAATTAGTGATCAAGAAATTATTTATTTCCTCGATGACTACTGCACGTTATGTCGTACAACATATTTTGGCCTTGCATGTACATTTTGTAAGAAAACAAATTATATGTCAATATTTTAAACATTAATTAATCAAACCACCTTCCAACAAAATCATGTTGTGCTTTAAATGATTTATAGCTATGTACGTTCTTGAACACTTGTGTAAAGTGCAAATCAAGAAGTAAACGAAAGACTCTAAGCTAGACTAGCTGCGACACTGCTACCGAAACATTTTACTATTGACTTTAGTGAGGGTGTTACTGGTAAGGCAGGCAAGACACGTACATAATTTATCCGAAAAATGACAAAACATTTCTCATTTTCTAGGAAGATGTATATACAACACTGCTTAGCTTAGGTTCGCCTCTTCCGTTGTTTAAAGTTGTTCTTTGGTTGAACATTCTAAGTTCACCTCTGTCCGCGTGAAGCTGTAAAAGCGTCTTAGGGTGAACAGAAAAAATGTCCATTACAAATAAACAAACTGCTTAGCTCAGTCAATTTTACTGTTGAGATTAGTTCAGAAAAATCAGGAAAAATATCTTTCCCATGTAATTTGACAATTATAAGAGAAACCCAGAATTTTGGTTACCTGTAACCATTTATTTGGTTACTGTGATTTAATGTGTATTATTTTTGTTCATTTAAACTTTTTAATCATAATTCTTATAGTCACATCTGCAATCACCATCAAAGATATAAAAACAAGCCTCAAGCTACTTAGACTAAGACTTTCTCTCGAACTATCGTTTAATAATTTTCAAAATTTCTCAAGTTTGACGGGGTCTCTTATGAATAAAATGTACCACAACGGCAAGTGCCATCAAAAGTTGGCGCCTTTAAATCAGGATAAAATGGTACGACACTTGTTGGCTTATGTGACTGGAAAAAACGAGTAAAATATGGAAATATCAAGTAGCCCGATTTTATATTAAACAAGTTTACGTAGTTCAATTGTTCTTAATTCATTCAGTGGTTCTTTGTAGATTGTTAATTTTACGGTGAAATGACGCGAGAGATGGACAGTGGACCTGTTTGCCAAGAGTGAGCGAGACAGACAGAGACGCCACTCAGTGAGACCGAGATGCGTCTTATAAACTTGCATGAATGAAACAGATACTGATGCTATACCAAGCAAATGGCTAAGCAATCGGTCAAATTCTACCAGACAATAGTACGTAGTGTTCTACAAAAACAGTGTCCTGCTCCAGTCGTTGCTTTTGCGAGCAGGACAAATTGTGCCCGGTCCACTAGTTTATTAATAAATGTAATAACTCAGCGTTACATACATGGAATAAAATTCCTCATGCCAATACGAATAAAAATGTTTTTACGATTTAAATAAATAGTATTAATTTTTAAAAAGGTCTCAATAATTCATACAATATATCTTTGTACATAAGAGCAGAAATAAAGATGTCCCATTACTTAGCAATACACTAAATGGCAAGTTTCTGTATTGTAGAATATGTTTTATTTTCACAAATAACTTTTTACATGGTGATTAGTGTTCAAATACTTCTAGCATTACATCTATAAGGTAACTATTAACGTACGTACAAAATACATAATTAGCATATTGTAAATATCTTTGATGGACTAAGTACACTTGAAAACTACAGTAAGTTAAACCTCCTCAACATATGAAATATTAAAAATAACTATCGGATTTTCTTTCATTTATAAATTTAAACCTTTTTAAACATAAATGGCGGTAAACTGGCTTACACTTTATACTGTTAACAAAAAGTATTTGTTATCATATGGTTGCAATAACTATTAGGACTTCATAAAACTGCATCAGTTATTTTCATGTGCCCGTGTAAGACCGTAATGCTCTCAATAACATTAAACATAGTAATAAGTATGACTGCGTCCGGAAGGTGACAAGTTAAATGACTACCGTAAGATGTGTACCAACAAATATGTACTGAAGAGTTATAACAAAATAACTCTCATACATGTAGTTGTTGTTGAATATATTTGCGACGGGACATGCAGCCACCGCCTTATTATGCACTTGCCCTACTGGAATAACTTACTATGTGATCCTTTAGTTTGAACTGTTTTGCTATTTCATTCTATTAAATAAAATAGATATTTTACAAAAACAAGCACCAGATAGGTCGAAAAGGGATATTATCATAAAAACAGCATAAAAATTTGCATAAAATTAAAACCCTTACAACACAAACGCTTCATTACATCCATAGATATACATAATAACATAATTCCATAAAAGGTGATTTGAATCAGAAATTTTATTATACAGTCAAATATTTTGGTATTAAATAACAAAAATGCTTAAAAATTAAAAGAACATTAGTACCGTTATGGTGGGCCTTTGGGAGTATTAGCGGCGCGTACACACTCAACGAAACGGTAATTAATGAAGAGTTTCGTCCGTCTCAACGGTTATGTACGCACGACAAACACGTCCTTAACACATAAAACCACTTCCAGTACAAAAGGGATTTACACGTATTCATTCCATAGTTATATATGTTAGTAGATATATAACTATTTTATTATACTAGAGTAGAGGAGTCAGCTTAAAATGTGTCCATCGTGAAAATAGAGATAACAAACGAGGCACCTCTTCTGTCTCTCTTTATTTGCACGTATTAGACAAGGGCAAGTATGGGTCTCTCACCTTCGTCCCTTTTTATTATAGTGCCCCTGCTCTATGTATAATATCTGTTTATTTCTCGACCACATCAAAATATTAACGCGTTTCCTACATTTATTTATATCCATATCAACATGAGCAAGTCGCTGGATGTCTACGTCAAGTTCTGTTCGGGCTCGGGCGGCGCGTCCTCCTCCACGGGCTGTCCCAGCGACAACAGTTTCATTTTGTATTCGTTCAATTTCAAATCCTGCAAACAATTTTATTTAAAGATGACTATATATGTAAATCCAAAGGTTGCCTGGAAGAAATCGCTAGTTAGCGATAAGACCGTCTTTTGGTCACCACTGTATGTTTTGGATATACATATTATTATTGTATTATCTCGTTTTTAAGTGGCGTACAATATTTGTACATACACTTCACAGTTAAGTCGAGTTTGCTCGACTAGTTTCGGAATTATCCAAGTTCTTCAGATAAGCCCTGTCTGTGACCAACCCAAAGCAAAGGATCATACTGTCAAAAGGACATTATAACTTAACTGTTAAATTAGACAACAGCATTCATTCACCTGATCAGCGAGTAGCTCCAACAAGTCATCTTGGTCTTTCTTCAGTTTCTCTAGCTCGTCGAGGGCCGCCTGTCTCCCTTCCTCCGCCTTCCTCGCCACCTCGTCCAACCGCGTCACCTCGAGCGTCAGCTGGTTCATCCTGGACTCGTACTCCGCGACCCTGGGGTCGGGGCCCGCCTGGGGCTCCGTCGAGAGGTTTGTGGAAGCGGACACCTGGGCTTTGAGCAGCGTGTTCTCGTCTTTGAGATGCGAGTTGGCGGCTAGGGAGTCGTTGAGCGCGCCCTAGATTTAAGTGGAAGGTTTTAGGCCGAGATCTATAAAAGTACTTTGACTTATCTCAAACTAAAGTTTCAACCTAATTCAGTTCCGTACTTATAAATATTACTTTGACTCGGTCTAAACTTGAGCTGAGTGTATCTTGAGTGCAGCATTTTGGAGACTTATGAATATGTTACGACAATGAGCGCACAAAAATAATTGTTCATGCTGCAAACTAAGGCAGTCGGTCTAAGACAAGTCTAAGCAATTAATATATTGTTTCATAAGATCACCCAGTGTACACACAGACGGACCGTGTATTGGTTAATGGTCATCACCATCCATACATATCCAACCGATTATTGCGGCTTTTAACAATACTAATGGTTAATGGCATCCCAATATAAAAGCTGCCCTACATACAAAATACCCTACAACCAGACTACAATCTTACTAGTAGTTTCAATGCAGTCCTGCAGGGTCATACAACTTACTAAAGGATTGTTAGTGTACCTGTAGCGCGTGGTTCTGCTGTACCAGCTGGTCGAGCTGGTGCAGCAGCTCGTGCAGCCGCGCGTCCTGCTGTCGGATCAGGCTCTTGTACTGATCCAACTCTCCTCCTCCGCCGGTACCGCCCGCACCCTCGGGCTCCGCCGGTCGAGAGGGCGCCTCCAGGCTCCGAGTCACCACGTCTACATACGATAATGTTTTCAATTATGTGTGTATTAGAAATTTATTATCACTTGCTTTCGCGAAGGAAAATATCGTGAAAAAACCTGCACACTTGAGAGTTCTCCATAATGTTCTCGAAGGAGTCTGCCAACCCTCACTTGACCATTGTGGTGGACTTAAACAATTTTAATGTGAGAGGATATCCCAGCAGTGAGACAATTATGGGATGTTATGTAAATAATATTGAAAAGACTGAATACTTAGTAACATTAAATACTCACTCTCTAGCGACTTGAAGAGCCTGCAGAACTCGTAGTCGATGAGTATGTCGGCGGGGGCCTTGGCGCGCAGCTGCGGGTGTTTGGCGGCCTTGTTGTACAGCTCGTGCTTGCCCACCTCGCCCAGCTTGGCCGTCAGCGTCTCCACGCCGATGCGCTTCACCAGCAGCTGACAGAGCGACTCGCGCGTGTAGTTCTCCACCGAGTCGTCGTTAAACTGGATACAGATGCCCAGGAGGAATGCTGACAGACCTGCAATATTATAGTTTTCATCAGGTAGGTAAATAAACAGGGTATTGTTAAGTTGTACTTAGCTGTACAGAACCTAGGTAACTCCAGGCACCTGGCGCCACTGCCTCCTCTGTTATTTAGTAGAATGTACGACGAGAAATGTCGACCCTGGATGATGCATTCCCTTCCACCCTTTCACTCGTGGATCATAGCCATAAGATAATTGTTCAGTATTTTTTTTTGTTTCAATAAATTTATACCACAAAGCACCAAGTGAGAATTTGACAAGTATTTGCCTTGCTAAAATAAATCATCATCACAACCTATAATAGTCCCCCTACTAGGCTCAGGTCTCCTCTCACACTGAGAGGGTTTAAGGCCAAACTCCTAAAAGCCCCATACCTGAAATAATATAATTAGCTGCTGCTAATTAAATTATATATAGTAACACTTGACCACCTTGTAGCTCACTTGGTAAACAGTGAAAATACTCCAATTGTACACTATGAATAAAATTGATGTCTAACTAAGAAGTAGTTTAGGTAATTTCGCTAGAGGCATACCTTGCAGCAGGTAATCATTATCGTCGTGTTCGTTGGAGCAGGCCTGGTTGACGAGGTAGCCCACGCCGCCGGGCACCTTCAGGAACGCGCTCACGGCCGCGCTGCAGCCGCTCATCCACTGCGACAGCAGCATCAGTAGCGCCACCTACAACAACAATACCAAGATATTACATTGTAGCTGTAAACACACAGCTAGCAGAAAGTTTCGGGACTTCCCGCGTTTATGTTACAAACGCTCGCCGACCGACTAGGAAATAACGCAAACTGCTCCTAAAACATCTCAAGTAGCTCCACGTGTCGTCGCGAGTAGCAAACAGGTGTGGGAGCAGAAGATATGTCAATTGGCTCAATATGTCCGTAACTCCTGTTACGCGCAGTCACATCCTGATTCTGATGCTTGAAATTCAATAAAAGAAGAGAAATATTTTATAGATTTCTTACAATTTATACACATCAGTAACAAGACCGATTTTGACATTTAATATGTTATTTTATCCTTATACAGCCGGTCATTAGATAAAAATTTGTATGGAAATTCGGCTAAGACTTTCGTCATGATACAAATAAAACATAACAATAAAAACCCCAGCTTTAAAACTATAATTGATGTAGATATGATACTAAATGTAATAAAAATTAATAACAGTAGATATTTTTTTCTTTTTATTTATTTTAATGGAACTTTGCTGCTAACTGACCACATCATCCGCTTTGCCTAGAGTAAAAGTATGAGACAACAACAACAGTATAAAACAGCGCAGATGGTATGGCAGAAGATTTTGTAGCTGGTAAGTGCTATTTGTACATTACTTTTGCTGGGACAAGCATATAGATAGATTACAAACCTTAGACTGTGGCTTGGTGGTCTGTTGCAATAGTAAAGTACATTGGTGCAGGAGCGACACCGGCGAGCTGCCGATATTGGTGGCCAACAACACCCTCAGCAGCTGCTCCTTTTGCGTCTGGTTGTCGATGAGCGCGTGCATCAGCGCCACCGCCGAGAACCAGTTGGACAGCACGTCGGCCGAGAACAGTCCGCCACACAGCAGCTGCCCGCTCGTCAGGATGGACACGTCGGAGGATGACGGAAGCAGCGTCTGCACCAGCCCCGCTTGGCTCAGCTCGTTGTGGTACAGGTAACATTGGAAGCAGTACAGAATTGCGCACCTATGGAGTGAGGATGTTAGGTTTTCAATGGACACATATAATATTCTATGTGGAAGTGTTGCTATTTTTACCTCAACTCCAGACATTTCAAGGAATTTTCAAGGTACCAAGGTAACATACCAAAATTTTATAATCATACAGTAGACCAGTACTAGTCGACTTTTGCCCGTGATTAGAGACCATTTGGACAGCTGTAATTTACAGATTTATATGACCTTGTGTGTAACAAAAAATCTCACCTTAAATAAATTGGCTGCTTTTCATTCACCATCGACATCAACAGTACGACGATAGCTGGCCGCGGCGGATTCGACGGTGCAACCACATTCCCTATAAAGTCCTGATTCACCGTATTGCCCCTGACTACTTCCCCCACGGTATTGATGGTCTCCGTCAATATGTCGGCCGGTACTCCGCTAGCCATCAGTATGTTACACAACGCATCCAGCAATCCGACGTTCTTCATTATCTTCTGACAGCTCGATATGATTTGCGCAGAATTCGTGGGGGATACCAGAGTCCTCACAATCAACAGCATGCAGTGAACGTTGGAGACCTTCTGCGGCGACCAGCCCTCCTCGTCGTCGGAGGCGTTGAACATTGGCAGCATTTTCTGTATGTAACTACCTTCTTTAAAAAAGTTGATGTTGCTGCTGTTATTTTTCAACAAATTGAACATCAACAAGAGACAGTCTTCAACTATGATTCCGCCGTCGGAGTATCCCTCGCTGGAGACGATTTCGAAAAGCCGATCGAATGCGTTTTCGAACGCGACGATTTTCTGTATGTTGGCATTGCCGACCGTCAGCTTTATGAGGGAGAGAAGAGTTTGATTGCGTATGACTTCGCGATTATCGCCCAGGAGATCCATCATTTTGGAGACGCCCATCGGTTTTACAAGGATCACCTCCTGGATATCTTTGGGTCTGTTGGTCAGCATGGAGGTGAGGAGGGTGATCGCGGATAATCTGACACGGAAGTCATACTCATCCAAGAGATCGAGGACTAGCTGCACATTGTGGTGGTGTTTGAGGAATACTTCAGTGAACTGTTCACCAATATTGAGTGGGACCATGGGATTTTCTTCCTCTTCGTCAAATTGTGACGGCGACATGATATTATTGAGGGTGTCTAATGCATAGTTTATTGTCTCATTGTCTGCTCTGTCCAGTTCCAGCACCTTGAATATTGTTAAATAAAAATAAAATTTTTGGTACAAACATCTTTGAGTTTAAGGAATTGTAAAGACCAGATAATTTAGTAGTGGCATGATCACAGTACTGATTTCAGGTTTTAAAACAGGTATTTCGATTTTGAATATTTTTGGTCAAAATCTTAATCATTCATCACAATACAAGGATTATGCTCAAGTAATGTTACTCAAGTAAGTAGTAATTTAGTAATATAAGCTAATAATATAAATCAGTAAACCTGTTTCAATGTGTCCATTCCCATGGCACCAACTTCAACCCTATACTTCCGCGACATGGCTTTGAGTGCACGACATGCATCTCGGCGGTCCTCAAGCAATGTGGAGTTGCTCACACGATTCACAAGACATTCAACCTGGGATGACGGAAACAATAACATCATGTCTTCTCCTTCAATAAAAACCACCATTTTAAATCAGTATCATGGAAAATTATGATTCTGCATAAGAATAAAGTGTGCTTTTCTAATACTCCCCTCTAGAAGCAGTAAACCAGTATTGCTGACATCTAGATCTACATACAGCGGTATACAAGGCATATTTATTGCTTAATTTCTTGTTTGAAACTTGGTTAAAACAGCAAAATACTACACAGTCCATTCATAGGAGGGGGTAAGAAAAAAATCTACCACTGAATTATACCTTCAGGATTAAACTGGGTACTCTATATCTCGCCCAGCCAGTCATATTTTATTGTAACCTTCATAACTGTCAACCTGGTAACTATTAACATTTTGTGTATGTGAGACTGTACACAGTGTTTATAGCCTTCAAAACTTGAATACAGTCTACTGTTTGCAATTGTAACAACTATGTACACAAGAATGTTATTAACTCTACAAGCAATAATTATTATAAAATATATGGTACACTCCTACTCTACATGGAAATTTAAGTAACAGCTGTGAGAGTACTGGTAAAGTAAAAGGTGATAATATTTCCTACGCTGTGACAACATTATTTTTGAATACATCAAATGATAAAGAAATTACATATTAATTAATAAGAGTAGCAATTAAAAAATAATAACGTAAAATGTATGTGCAACTGATGAGATAATGAATGGGTTCAACAAATATTGAGATAATGATACATAGGAATTTAGGACGGAATAAAAAAGTTCGCCCACGTTATGCGTATACGACAAGTTGTCCCAATTATAAATAGTTCACATTGGATCAAGGGAAATATGTGAAATTTTTACTGTTTCAGATGCTGAAGGTTGCTGGCCTGGTTCCGGCGCGCCCAGCACTGTTTTTATGCCACTTTTAAAGAAGTTCATCTTCACAATTTATTAAATCACAACATACGAATATTAGCAATTGCAATACATAATAATTATTAGTGAAAAAGTTAAATTTTCATCGTAAACGACACCGTCGACGGGTTCAAGTTTATAATCTCTGTGTCGAACGAGCGACACCTCAAAGCATAGTGACAATTATGATATGACATTGACAGATTACTTTAAGTTTTTTTTTACTTTATGGTATATATATATTTAATACAGGCTGAAAAGATTGAAACAGCAAGTCCATTCACCTTGAAGTGTTAATAATATTCGGTAACGTAATATTTACCCGAACTTAGCAACGGAAAATTTAGCCTGCGAAGATGAATAATGTTAAAAATCTGTCCGTAGGAACTTGTAAAGACCGCTAGGGCTAATTGCAAAATATCCATCAGAAAAGAAAAATCTTTACTAATTCCCCCACGTGTTGAACCATAGACTTTAAGAATCTGTATTTTGCGACTTGACTGTAATTTTACGTACACTTGTCATAGTTGTCATTGTCATTTTTCTTTGAATTGTCTATTATGTTTATATTTTGTTTTATAGCTCAAATTTAATATAGCTGTACACAACAATTAGAAAGGTCAATAAAATAAATTAACAAGCTTACAAATTAACAGCTTTCTACAATATATAATATTATTACTATTCGTTACTCATCACTATCGGAATGTCGACGGACCTGAATGCTAGTTTTAATGAACAATACATGAACATAAATACAAAATTAAAGAAGTGAGTTTACGCATAACAAATAATTTAAATCTGTTATATTGTTACTTATACTACTTTGTATATTTTCCTTCACACCTGTCTTAGACAGTGACTACTTTTACATAATATATCTAAAATTTTCAGACGTTTCATGCGCAAACCAAACATTTCTGAAGCAACAAACGAGTTTATTGCTCTAGCCATTCAATGTGAACACTCAGAGCAGCCGTCTTTTGCGGGACAGACTTACATTGGTGCCGCTAAGTGTGAGGCCTCTGCTGGCAATTTTCTGGGCGAGGCAGAGCAGTATGTGGCTGCTGCGAGACAGTTCATGAAGGCAGAGAAAAAGTTTGCTGCCCTTAAGCTGTATAGCCCTAATAGGGAAAATTTGGAAGTATGCATGTTTATTAGATTATCAATAAATAAACTAATAATACAAACTCAAGTGTCTACTTAAAAGATTTCAAATGCATCTGAATGTTTATGGCAATCTTCATTCTCATAGTTTCTATTGCCCTGTTGCATATGGGAATGCAAAGCTTGTTAGATGTGTGACTTAACCTACTATAGACATTATTCAACTGTATTATTCCTTTCATTTCAGGCTGCAATAGGTTGTTACATGCAGGCACTCAGCAAGTACCCTGAGACATCTCCAATACGAACATCTATTCTAATGGAACTAGCCAGTGACCTAGTAGCTCTCAACCACAAGTATGAAGCTATTGAGTACTACAAACAAGCCCTAGAATTGATAGGAGACAGTAATATGAAAGTCATGTATATGAGGAATTTAATCAATCTCTACATAGATTGTGGTAGGTTTTCAACCAGTTACCAAACATAAAACATGAATTTTGGCATTGGAAAAACCAACTTTGTATGAAACTGAATCATTACTATAGTAATTGTAGCTTTTACTGTTAGCTTTTGGATTTAATTGTTATGTAGATTAATTTTATGTGTACTTTGTATACAAAAGAAATTTATTTCAGGAGAATATGATGATGCCTTGAAATTAGCAAATACTCTTTATGATTCAATATCCAATATCACAGAAGGAGTATTAGCTGAGTAAGTACTAAGAATAACTACCACAGAATTGACATTTCACATGACTAATTGCTTTAAAAAAACTGCCATAATTTTAAACCCTTTTTATACTTTAAGCATACTGAATCCATTATATTAATTTTACACCATGCTTTTACAAAAGTTACAGTTTATACTAATATTTGTATATGAACTCTAAAAAAGGCAGTTTATAGTTTTGTGTTACTCCAAAGACTTTCCTAAAATGAATTAGCTCGTAAGATACTAGTAATTTGTTATACTGGAGGGTTGACATAAAGACATATGAGCTACCTGATGGTAAGTGGACACCCTAGTGACTGAGTTTTTTTTTTATCTTTCTGAAGAACACCATGTCATAATGCTCAGAATGAAGCTTGTTCTACAATTGAAAACTTCTAACAGAAATAGTAATATAAAAAAATATGCAGATCTTGATTATATATTAAATGCAGTTTGTTAACCTTACAATAAAATTGTAATAATTATTTTGCTGTTATTTTATTTTTAGGATCCAAGTAACCAGGATACTACTGTGTTTGCTGGTAGAGCCTGATGATGACAACAAACCGGAATCTTTGAAACAATTGATTGATGATGTTCAAGGTGATGATGATAATGATAGTAAGTATGGAAGTCTATTGTAAAATTTTGTTATTTGAAAAGAAACAATTCCACAGCCAGGAATTTAACTTGACAAGGTTCAATATCAATAAGTTGTTAAAGTCAACATGTAAACCATCATAATATTATGAATACCTTGTAGGTACCCTAATTACCTTGTTGCCCAGGCAGGGTAATTTTTATGTGACTAGGTAATTTTTCATTAGGGTGTGAGTGTTTATCCAATTGTATGTGTTTAGTGCAATCTAACAAAAATTATATTTAAAGGCAGACAAATATATATACATTCTCTTGTTTCAGCCATGCCTTTCAACACAGATTTGCGTTTAAAACTTCAGTCATTGATAATATCCAGCATGATTGCAGACCAGCCCGCCCTCATAGACGTAGCATCAGATATTAAACACTTCTTAACTATGCAGCAGAAAGATCTTGTAGAAATTCTAATTACAAATCATAGTTAATTTAAGATAGAATAATAATTAATTGTAACAAAAATGCAATCACTAGCTATTTTGTCAAATTCAATTGTAATGTTTTGATATGATTTGATATTGTCATTCCCAAGAATATTTCCACCACATTTTCTTCCTCATTTAATTGTAGTATGGAAGTTTAGAATTGTTTATATTAAGGTAAGGAAAAAGTTGCAAAATATTACATTTTACAGCTATAGTGTTATAAGAATCAAGTCAATATTTATTCCAGTAAAACTTTATTATTGTTGACACTGACCTGTTTTTTGATTTTCTGTCTTTTCTAAAATAAAAATTCTATATAATTTTTACCACAATTTTAAGATTGTGAAATACATCACCATCACAAAATATATGCAAAGTGTACCATTGACACACCTTGATTTAATTTTTAAGACTTTTTATCAATGGCTTTACTTGTCCCACCAGATCCATCGGGTAGGTTTATACCAACAGTGTTGCAAAAGTTTGTTTCCTTGTCAATAATAATATTGCCAGTTGACTTAATTTCATTACCAAAATTAGTGGCAGTGTCAATAGCCTGTGGCTGTTTGGAGTGCGCCCACATTTCATCAAACTCATCTTCGGACTCATCATCGCCACTCTTGTCACTCTTGGACTGTTTTTCACTTGTCTTTTGCCAGCAATATTCGAAAGGATAGCTTGTATTGCGGTTGTCATCTGGTGCTATTTCAAAGCGACATGAGAGTGAATTGTATGTGGTGTGAACACCTTCCAATAAATTCACATCAATTTCTTCAAAACCAGTGATATACTTGAACAGTTCGTCGGAAGTCTTAATATCCGAGACTCCCTTTTTTTCAAAGAACTGAAATAAAAATGACAAATTATTGCAAAACAAATTGATCAAAAACATAAAGGTTATATAAGGTAACATAAGTTCATTTATGACACTGAAGTTATTTAAGTTACAAAAAATGGTGTTACACAAATGTACTGACTTTAGGAAAACTTTATCCAACATGCAGCTCATTAAAACATGATTGATTACTATATTACTTTGAATCATATATGGCATGACTCTTATATAATCTTATGTCATCACTTAGAATGCATCATAGCAAACTATATCAAATAAACACCAGTAATAATAGAATAAAAAACATTTAGAAAACATATTTGTGACTGAAATAAAACTTACATTAATAATGTTGCGGCAATCTCTTCGTAAAAACTCTAACCCATGAGGATGGTCCGGCTGAACTGACTGAGATACATCAATCAACCAGCACTTGCTGTCCCACCACAGGATGTTATACTCTGACAGGTCAGCGTGGACTAGGTGACCCACATTATACAGCTTGTGCATTGTATCCACAACCTCATTATAAACATTCTGCCACTTTTCTGGTTTTAAAATAACATCCCTTAGCTTAGGAGCCGGCTTATTGTCCTTGCCAATGAATGACATCACAAGAATATGCTTCTTCAGAATAACCATCTCAGGGCAATTCAGTCCAATCTTCCGAATTCTCATCATATTATGCATTTCCTTTTCTGCCCACATATGTACAATCTTACGTGGGTTCTGCTTTGAAAATCGGTCTTTAAATCTATAGTCTGCTTCAATGTACTTATCACGAGTTTTAAACTCGTTAAGAGTAGTTTTAAAAACTTTAATTGCACACTCTTTTGGCAGTTCCATATCAGGGAAGGATCCACTGTTTGCATGTAAGACAACAGACTCTTTGCCAGTTGAGATAACTCCATTGATCTCTTCCAGAATACCATTGTTAATAAGCTTAAAAAGAATAAGTCTTGTGGCCTCATCGAGGCCCATCTCGGCAGTGGCTTGACTTTCCTTCCGATCCAACATTTTATGCTTGCGAGCTTGGTTCCACCTTGTATGCTCTTTAAGTTGATTGAACACAGAGTTTGGCAGTTTCATATCGAACCCAGCGCCGTCTCCGGTGCATACCTCGGGAGGGAATGCCATCACGCGGCAAGCGTTACGTCTGCCGTTGATGATGCTGTCGTGTTTAGTTACCATTTCACCGTCTTTCATGATAAAACCTCTTTTAGGCAGACTAGCGAACTCTTTCTCGTTGGTCTCAAAGCGATCCCAATCTTTTTTCTCCGTATTGACGTCATCGTCGGAATCTGATTCGTAAACGAGATTTTCGGGAATGTTACGATAATTATCGTACGAAACTGACACTTTCGCGTCTCCATTGCGCTTTTTTTCTACTAGTTTTAGCTCATCATCGTATTCTTTGTCGAACTGACATTGCAAAACTTTCGCAATAATAGCGTCTGAGTCGCAGTACCCACTCACGTTAGAATTCTGAATCTGCTGAAGTATTTCTGTATTCACTTCGTCGCTAGTGCCAGTTATATTCGAATCAGATATCTGTTCGGCAAACTTAATTTCTTCTTTGACCTGGAGACCTTTAGCAAATTCCTCAGACATTATGTCTGAGAGATTTTGCACATCCACAGGCTCTGATACTTTCTTCCAAGGGTTAGACATTATTTCTTTATTATATAATTTACACCTATATCACAGCTTTCAAAGAGTAAGTTCAATAATGTTATTTATTACCTAATATTTTGAAAATGATTTCACAATAAAAATAATGTGAATGATGTCACAACTCACACGCCACACGAATTTGAAAGAATGCAAATTAACAAATTGTCAATGTCTCTTGTAGTGTAGACAATCGGACAATGACA
>DWPQ01000107.1:0-22228 GCA_018251795.1 Perichares adela
TCATTGCAGTACGTTTACTCTACTCCGTGCAATGATAGACCACTTAGGTCGCACGTATCGTAATGTACTAATAGATTAAACTACCATACACCTACAACCAAGAATAACTTGAAAATACATTGAAAATATTACAGAATAACGACAGTATGTCTAAATAATACACTAACATGTCTAATATGTGTGAAGCAGAAGCCTTGCATAGAATATTTGATATTAAATACCATCAGGCGTTTGTATCTATTAATGTTCCTTACTAATAAATACAAAATTTATACTAAGATGAAAAGGATAATCGGAGCGTTTCTAACGCTATTTGCTTATCATTAACAGCCAGTACCAAACGTTATCTATCCTGTTATTATCCTGTAAGGAAGGACAGCGTTAAGTCCTACTCGGACTGTAATGTTTCACAGTAGGTACACTATGGTATTAATTAAGTGTAGAAAAAAAGTGATGATAATTTAAAATGTGTAATTAAAATAAAGACAACGAAACAGCGTTTTTATTTCTTTACTGTTAAACATAATTCGCTATTTCACATAAAATTGAACATAAAATTGAATAAAAATATAAGCTCTGTGAGCGTCAAAAAACTGAACTTGTCCCAATGGCCAGCAGTATTAAATTAATAGACCACAAATATAAGTAAGGTTTTGTTATAAACTGTGATAAGGTTATCGGTTCAGTGTCGGTACGATACTTTGCCCGAAAGTAGAGCAACGTTTGTTCATTAGAAAATATATTTTATTGTGAACATTTTATTACAATACAATAACTCTTTATTGTATAGTACGTGAATTTATTATTACAACAATTTATTCATACCTAATTACCTACCTATAGACGAAACGTTTTTATTGTTTAAAATAAGATGCAGGAAATGTTATGATAATCTAATATAGCTAAAATTTATGCCTTAAATATTCGAATTAAAGCTTCACGAGCTACTCCCATGTCACAATCCACAAACTTTACTCCTTTACAATCGATTAACTTTCTCTCGCTATATCGTATATTAGAACCCAAGCAAGCCGGCGTTGGCCCTGAGATAATCTCATACCACGTTACTAATATTGTTTACGTGACAAAAAAACATCAATGAGTATTAAAATTAACGAATAATATTAACAAATTTACATTAATCATTACGAGTAATCTAATTGTTGACGCATATAAAATAAAAACATACCGGGTGGCGCAGTAGGTCACTACGAGCCACGAGGCATGCATTATATATATATTGATATCATATTGCGTCATATATAATGATAATACAGAATTGATAATAATTTATTAGACTTAAAACAAACATCAATGGATGTAGTGCTGTTACGGCACTGACATGGCTTGGCTCGTCATCGAAACGATGTAGTTCTTTGGAGTTATTGTGCGTGAGCGTCCGACTGCCGCGCTAGTTTGCAAACACAAACTTATTAAAAAGATATGCCCAAAAATAATGATATAGGCCTTTATGAGTAACAAAATTTTTAAACTCTTCTGCGTATAATATCAGTTTTCCCTCTTGTTTTAATTTTAATTAGGAAGTCTGTAAGATATATGATAAAAAAAATGTTTTTCTTCACCACGTTCCTCTTCGCGGCTCAGGCAAAATTAACATTCTGTTTATTTTAACTGTTTGGCTGAAAACCTCCTAGCTTGATAGATTGCGTATCTTACTATCTGTGGATCTATGCAAATGGCAGAAATCGCGGGCAAAAACGTGACACAATATTCTATCGATTTGAGTAAAATTTATGATTATAAACGTAATTAACTAAGTCACCTACGGCAATATCATGATGCAACACTCACTGGAAGTTACTCCGTGGAGGAAAATTGCCCTCACATAGGATCGACGTGCCACGTGGACCCACTAATAGGCGTACCTTGGCCACTGCGCCATTTTCGACGCTCGATACACATGCATTAAATAATGATAAACAATTAAAACGATGCGTAATGCATCGGGCATCTGTTCATAAAAGTCCGGCGCAGTTCAACTTTTTTTTATTTGTCTACACGTGGATTGAATTATATTATCTTTCTATGGCGGTTTGAACGTTTACGGTGTTTATTGTAAATTGTAATGAGATTATGAGACTGAACAAGATGATTAAGATTTACATACGAGGTGTATGTATCCATTCATATTTTTTTAATGATAATAGCCGATAACCATAAATATACCAATTACACCGAACATATTAACGATGTGTTGCCTGCCAAGAATAAAACGAAAAACTCGCTTGGTTCTGGTTCTTGGCTCACCGACGCTGCAACCGAAACACATCGAAACATTTCACAAATTTCACTAAGTAACACATTTGTAAAAAAAGCGAAGAGGGTAAAAAATCTCTACCAGTTTGACTGATTTTCGAGTATAAGAAATGTACTTAGCCCATCAAACGCTAACAGGATTGACATACCACTAAAACCTCGTCCCTTGTTCAGTACGAACCAGAACGTGAGGCAGACCAAACCTACCTAATCTCAATCAGGTTCCCAATTTTATTTGAAAGTGGTCTCTGGTTTAAAATTATTGTTAAACAAATATTCGTAAGTGTCGTTGACAAGTGGTGATTACAGCGACTTTAATCTTTCCGCCATCAAAACAAAGCTGGCTCAAAACAATTTACTTAAAATATCCTCTGAGCAAATCTGCACGCTGGTTTTTAAAATATATTATGTAGTTTTTTATTTGAATTACGTATTCTATGTAGGCGGAAGTTTTAATTGTTGTCGTCAATGAAACGGAGATTTCGTAGAAATAACAAGCGCCATTCCAAAAATAATACTTGAAATTAAAACAAAGACAGGAAGTTGGGTTAATTTTGAATCTTTTATGGAGAGATTAATTAATAGATTATCAGTAACGTAAACAGTGATGTTAGCTATGTCTAGCGGGTCATTGAACCTTACGAAATAAAGGTTCTATTTATCAGATTGTCGTGTCGTGGGTCCGTTTGACGTAGTGCACGGCAATGACGGCAAGTTAGTATCAATCCGGGAAAAATATTGTTGATTGTGTTATCAGACTAGTGTAAACCGCTCAAAGCTCACAGCGGTCGGATGTTGGATTGAATGACCGCTAGTGGCAAAATTTCAAAGGAATCTGCGCTTCGTAAGACCCCGCAGTGACCCTCTACCCTGCTTCTAATATTAACATCTGTCTGTATTAGATATGAGTAATAAATAGCTCCTTTTCCGTAATGTAAAACATTTACAATCGTCATAAAAAATATGACAGGTTCGCTATTAACTAGAATTTACACTTAACCCTGTCAACATACTGATCTTGAATACGAAACATTATTTTCCCACAGCTTCAAGGATTCTCGCAGCATTAAACAAGGACATGGATCCTTGCCAAGATTTCTACGAGTTTGCCTGCGGGGGCTGGATCAAGAAGAACCAGGTGCCAGAGTGGTCCACGTCGTGGGACCAACTAGCCAAGCTGCGCGAGCAGCTGGTGCTTGACCTGAATGAGCTGCTCGAGGAGAAGGACGACGAGGAGCTACCAAAGAGCGTGTTGAAAGCCAAAGCGCTTTATCGGACTTGCGTTGACACCGGTTCGTATCTGTCTTTTGTTACTGGCTGTCATTTAAATGATAGTTACACTAACAGCAATTCAGAATTTAAATCGCACCAATTCCCTGTAAAGTTATTTAATCGAATTTACAATACTTGTAATAAAACCTGTCTCTCAAATCCATAAACTTTATCATTATCTACTTAGGTTGATCTTTTGTGCAGGAGGTATTAATAGGGGTGTCTGATATTCAATTATCATTTAATTTAAACTTCGGAGTTACCTAGCTATAAGTCGACATTATATTGACAGAAAAATTAGAAGAAGGCGGCATTAAACCGATCCAGACTCTGCTGGAGAAGCTGGACCTTCCCACGTTACCGCCCAGCGAGCCCAGCGCTAACTTCTCATGGGAGGAAGTGGCCGGTCGGGGCAGACGGATGTTGGGGCTCAACGTGTTGCTTAGCGTGCAGGTCGCGGAGGATGTGAGGAACACCAGCAGAAACCGCGTTGTGGTAAGATCATTCTCTTGTGGACGTACTTATTAAACGACAACTTTCTTAATCCATATGATGTGGACCTTGCTTGCCCAACACGGAATTCAGTATCGCTCAACGCCTTATATATTTTAATTTAGGTAAACTATAGGTATAACAGATTTGAACAATATAATTAGGTATACCTTTTATCGGGATCATTTAAACCAGCGAAAATAACTACATTTGAATTTAATTACATTGCAAGGGAATTTTACCCTCAAATGTTGCCTTCGCACAGCTTACAGATTGAAATCTGTGTTCAATCGGTTTTCCATCAGTTTAAGTAAGACTTATAATACTGGCCATGAGAATATTTTGTGCGCCACGTTGTTCTCACGGATGTTATTTTGAAACATGAAGTGATTTAAAGAATTTACGAATTACATAACAATATCGCGGAGATATCACGCGCCAGCGCAGTTCGTGAGCGATGGGCCACGGTGTCATTTGTATGATAAATAATAAAACCTTTATATGTCACGATTTTAAATTAAATTTTGGCAATGTACCTGTCTCGATACTTCGACTGCAAACACGAGTACGGATCACATTATTTTATGAGTACCTGCAAGTTTGGTTCTAGAGTAACTAGACCATCATCCATTGTCGGAGGAGACATTTTGTCACTGGGAACTTGTGTATCAATTTTAATTTAAAAACCAGCTTTTTTCTCTGTAGGAAATACAACATTTATTTTAAAACGAATAGCAAACCAAAAATAATAGTCTACATAAGGATTTGTCGACTAATACAGATCGAGCAAGTAACCCCCGGGTTCAGCGAGCGGTACCTGCTGCAGCCGGAGCAGTTCGCGCACGAGCTGGCGCAGTACCGGCGGTACATCCGGGAGGTCATCGCCATCACCCACAACGAGACCGACTCCGACCAGTTCGCAGACGACATCATCGGCTTCAGCAAGAGCCTCGCCAAGGTCAGCCACCGCACCTAACAAGTAGAGACATGTCAGAAACCTGCCCCACTGGTTAACAGGCAACAGAACAGCAGACGGGCCACCCGAGGGACGTCATTACTTACATAACGACGCCCAAACAACACGTGAAATCAATTCATGGTACCCCGCACAGATCTCTCCAGACAACTTCTCTTTCTACTCTATTCCTTCCCTTGGAAACAAAAAGGATTCTGTCTAAATTAAATTTTCACTCTTGGTGACTTATGTGACTTTATAAATTTTCAGATTATGACTCCGGTGGAAGTAAGAAGGAGCGGTACTCACTTGTTCCATGAAGTCAGCGTGTCGCAATTCGTACAAGGTTCCGGAGGAGGACCAGTGCAGTGGAAAGAGGTAACTAAATTACAGAAATGGATTGAAACATCTGTCCCAGGTCCCATTTCTGTTCCTTGTGGTAGAAGCCACCGGCCTTCGAGCGTATATGAAGTTGGAGCATATAATGTGTAAAGGTCGGTATCGGTGTGTCAACGTATACGTCCGTTGTCCGCAGCACGACTGGGACAAGTACATGAAGCTGGTGTTCGCCAGCACCAACGTGACGCTGCAGCCGAACCTGGACCGCTTCATCGTGATGGACTTGCCGTACCTACAGAAACTGGCGATCCTGCTCTCTGACACAAAGCCGCTGCTCGTTGGTGAGACAAGGTTTTCTATGGGTATCCGGGTCAAAAACTTGAAAACTTTATGAAATATCCGCTACATTAACCAGAATATGAAAGTGAATAGGTTTTTCCTGAATGGTGTTATTATACAATTATATAACAAGCAATATCATTCATATGAAAGAAAGAAATTCGTACGTTGATTAAAGACAGATTTTGAGAAGTTTACAATAAAGAAGTTGTCTTCGAAGTTGACGAAGGGACAAACTGAACAGCAAATTGTATAACATGGTTCGTTTTACTCGCAGAACGTTTCCTGTGGTGGAGCGTGTTCTCGACGGTGGCGCCGATGACGCTGAGCAAGTTCCGCGACCTGGGCTTCGAGTTCTCCCGCGCCGTGTTCGGGCTGCAGCAGCGCACGCCGCGCTGGAAGAGCTGCACCGCCACCGTCAACGCCAACTTCGGCGTCGCGCTCAGCTACCTCTACGTCAAGCGACACTTCGACCAGACGTCGCGGCAGAAGGTCGGTCACGTCACAGGCGCACCTGATTCCTGTCTTTCTTCATCGTTAAAGATACCGGACGATCAACCAAACTTTTTTATTCGTCATGAGTCATATCAATCGTTGTACTTTATGCTGTAGGTTTCTACCGCTTAATCTACGGCGCAAATAGCATCGCCGGGCTTCGATCTCCAATCGTCCCTAAAATTGTGTTAACATCCACGATAAATTTTTGTAATAATATTACACCGGCAACAGGGCCAGATAGATACCAAATGATTATTAGAGTAGAATAGATGATTCATGGATTGTCTTCAAACTTCTACATGAGTAAAGGGGCGCAAGGCGTTCGTTAAAATTGGTATTCCGTGATGGCAGGCGATAGAAATGATCGAAGATGTTCGAGCTGCGTTCGCGGCGGCCGTGCACCAGCTGGAGTGGATGGACACCAGCACCCGCATCAAGACGCTCAGCAAGCTGCGCGCCATCCGCAACTTCGTGGGCTTCCCCGCCTGGCTGCTCACCACGCACCAGCTCGACGACCATTATAAGCACGTCAGTATACTTCAAAGCACTATTTATTTCCTCAGGAGATGATCCATCATGAACATTTATAATGTATGTTAGGTAAATGGAGTTACATTTATACTTTGAGAACAAAGAAGGAATGTTTCATTTTTAAGTGTACAGATATACGCCTAGGTGAAGTTCTTGGTCGATATATTCAGTTGTAAATGTTGCAGGCGGTGGTGATCGAAGGGAACCTGTTCGACACGTACCTCAACCTGACGTGGGCGGCCGTCAAGAAGTCCTTCGAGACGCTGCGGGAGAAGCCCGACAGGAACAGGTACGGCTCACCATTTGTACAGAACCCGTTCAAATATCCTTGCAAAGTCTTCGTCATGGCATACGTCTGATTTAGAATGTTATTCTCACATATCTAGACAACCAAATGGGACATGTAGCCAGTAAAAGTTATGGGTAAAGCTGTTAAATGAGCCATAGACACTTCCAGAGGTGTATCAAGTGCCCCGTTAAATAACCGACATATTTTCCCGTTCCAGATGGGTTGCGACCGCCACCACCGTGAACGCGTTTTACTCCGCCACACTCAATTCTGTCAGTGAGTTGAATCCCAGTGACTTTCTTTTTACCCATCTACTCTCGGTTGACGTTAGATAATTTATAGTTGAGGAGGCTTCATCCATTGTTGAGTCCAATCTAATTTACAATACACCAATTTACCGTTCGCTCGTTTGTCCCAGCGTTCCCGGCCGGCATCCTGCAGCCGCCGTTTTACGGGAATGGAATCGAGTGAGTACATATTGTCTATCTGTGTATAATCTAATGTATTAAACTAATTAACGGACTAAGTCTAACTTAACATTGATTTGGACTACGTCACCAGTTATCAGCAGTTGGATTGTTGTATTGCCTTCTACTTACGAGTAAAAAAAAAGCATTAGCTTCCAGTTAAAGCCAAATAGACGTGAACAGCGTAACATAATGCAAAAATTGTGTCGCAACCAACAAGTTGAATTTAAATAGTTCGTAAAGTGGTCGCACCACCGCCCGCGTCTAAATTGATCATGCTTGTAAACTGGTATCTTATGTCCAGGGCCATCAACTACGGGTCCATCGGAGCCATCATGGGACACGAAGTTACGCACGGGTTCGATGATCAAGGTACGGCACTCAATCATATTTATTTACCCTCTGATTATAGCAATTCTAGACTAGATAATCTAGATATAGAGGATACATCACCGCTAGCAGGTCACAGCGACCCGAGCTAGCGGACAGTACCAGTACAGTCGTGCAGGTTCCATCGACACCACGTGAACACCTCGGGGGTCTACAGTACAGTTTCCCCGCTACCGTACGTGCAATCTGTGGAACCAACTTCCTACACGGGGTCCTCAACAAGCGAGTCTACCCCTGCCGTCGCGGCTGACAATGTGTTGGCATCCCGGGTGTTGCAAATATCTATCTGATATATATTCCACAATGTTATTTTAGACTGCATATCTGACCAAGGATGATCTCATTGAGGAGTTTCCAAGTGTCGTCACCATCTGAGTGTGTGTGTGGTGTGTGCAGGACGACGGTACGACTCGGACGGCAACCTGCGGCAGTGGTGGTCGGCCGCCACGCTGGAGCACTACCACTCGCGCGTGCAGTGCATCGTGGACCAGTACAGCCACTACCACATGCCGCAGCTGCCCAACTACACCGTGAGTCCACCGTCGACACTACACGTACACGTACCCTGTTCTACATTTTTCTACAGATACTATTCATCCATTTGAGATACAAGTATTTTTTTTTCTGTCAACACCACTGACCCGTGTATACGCCCCTGGTGTCTACAGTAACCCACTCGCTGTCTTGCATTATTTCATAATGCAACACGTCAGAAATATATCTACTACTAGTTATCGTGGAGTTCCATCGAGTACGCCGCATCGTCACATCTATGCAACGAAATAAAATTGAAGTGTGTGTTTGTAATATAAAAAAAAACAGCTTTTTACTAAAGGCATATGTATCTATACACCGTACATATACCAAAATAACATTTCTTTAAATTTTTGTCTGTCTGTCTGTCTGTCTGATTTGCGCAGGAAAAACTTTGCGCCGCACCGATTTCCACGCGGGCAGAACCGCTAATTTAAGTAGGATATCTACTGTGGGGAAGTATCGTACTAATTTCCAATATTCAATCTCTTGGGGAGAACTTCTAGTTTAGTAGATTCTAGTTTAAGTAATTCAAATTTAGTTTTCTAGGGCTTTTAAGAAATGATCAAGATTAATAGATCGTGAAACTAGATCGAATGCGTCAACGTCGAGTCTATTGATCACGCGATATCTCTCAATACATATCTCCAAGGACGATATGATCAGAATGCAGGAGCACAGTACTGTAAGGCGGTGTGTCGCAGGTGCACGGGTTCAACACGCAGGGCGAGAACATCGCGGACAACGGCGGGCTGCGCGCCGCGCTCAACGCGTACTCGCTGTACGCGCAGCGCCAGCCCGCCGCGCGCCGCACCACGCTGCCCGGCCTGCCGCACTACAAGCCCGAGCAGCTCTTCTTCCTGGGGTTCGCACAGGTACCCGACGCCGCGCACGTGAGCTGCCTTGCCGTACGTTACGCACGCTCGGGCTGCAGTATAACTGATGATTACATTTCAGATATGGTGCGGCAACTCGACGGTGGGCGCGCTCAAGTCGAAGCTGGTGGAGGGCGTGCACAGCCCCAACAAAATCAGGGTGATCGGCACCCTCAGCAACAGCAGGGAGTTCTCCGAGGCCTGGCAGTGCCCCGTGGGCAGCCCCATGAACCCGGAACACAAGTGCGTGTTGTGGTGATGTGATAGTTCCGCTCGATGTGATGTTAGTCGTAAGCAAACCAAAGACTGTAGGTTACCCGCTAGTTACCGGATCGGCCGGAGTACTGAACCGCGTAGGATACGTCTCTTAATGTTTAAGATATGTGAGCTTAAAGTCCGAGTATTAGTAGTTTAAATAGAGTTTTGAAAACATTTCGATAGATACGGAATAATATTGTTATATACACTCACTGACCGAAAATGTGTGTGTTATCTATAGTTACCGACCGTGGTGATGTTTGTAAATAGGACAATAAGGAATAATGTTATGTCAGTGTAGGGCTGCACCGTGTAGCTGCAGCGCTGGGCTAACAAGTGATGTGATCTACAATTAAGTTATATTATTGTATTTTTTATGACAATTAACTAATAAAAAAAATAAACATATACGTTTAAGTTTTATTTTTTCCTGTTGTATTGGAACTTGTAAACGGGGGCCGATACCTTGGTGCCTCTCTGGATGCGTTTCGGCTTCATTATCTTGGCGTCTTGGAGATGCCTCTTCAACTCCATTTTCTGCTGAATCACAGTCAAATGTTTCTCCCTTTCTATTCTCTTTGACAATGTCTTGTAAGTCTTCTCTTTGATTTTCTTTGTTGAATCAATAACCTGAAATGGCAAACTTGAGTCACATATTGCTTTTATTCAACTGATTTTGAGATTTTAGAAATAATATTTAGGACAATTTTTAATAGTAATTGAATGTGAGTTTATTTTGTATAACTGAAATAAAAAGGGTTGGAAATTAATACTCAATATATTCCGGTCCTAAATAATCCTGTCTTAACTGGCAAAATCCAATTACTTACAGTATCATCGATTTCAGGCAAGGAAATTCTGTTCAAGTCTGATAGTCTCGGTCTATTGGACTTTCTGCCAATCAATGAAGGATGTGTGTCTAACCTCTTCGCTAGGTCAAAATCCTTCTCTTCTCCCTCATTCACAAAGAAGATGTGTGTGTTTGGTGTTGCATCTGCTACATCAGTCATGTGTAGTTGCGACTGAAAGTAAAATGTTATTTGCAATAAATGAATGAAAACAATAAATACTTATTTTATGAAGAATTATAAAAATCCCATGTCTAATTTAACCATGACCAATAACAATACTTTATGTTTTGCACTATAATATACTTAAGAAGATGATTCTTCAATGTGAAAATTTCATGCCAATTCAATATTTTATCAAAACAAAAGTAGCCTCATTCAACCAGTGGTAAGTACCATAATAGCAAAGTTCCAGTGCACCAAGAGTTGGGATTTACCAATGTTCTCACAAAGACTGAGCAATGAGCATGATCTAGATAATACAGTGGAAAGAAATTGCAATAGAGATAGTTACATTTCAGGGTATCCATTTACCCTGAACATTCCATATATTTCCATAAATTCCACTTTTCAAGTGGTAGGAAATAATTTTCTATAAGCCTGCCTATATTGCCCACTATGCTATATTGAAAAATATTTTTTTCTTTTCATTTAAAGTTGACCTTACATAGTAATTCTGGAGAAATATAACACAACAAAAAAGAGTGACACATTAAAACCAATGAAGTCACCTGTAGCCTCTGTATGCTGCGTGTCTCCATGGTACGCTTCATGTTAATGTACTTAATATCCTGAGTCTGCATCAGCTTCACCTGCTCCGGAGTATGCTCATCCTCTTTTTCAAGCTCATGGTGCTCCTAAAATAGCCAATAATTATAATAAACCAAAGCTCTGGAAACAATGGTAAAGGGGACGGTCCAATTCAGGTATGGTTTTGTACACATTACCAGCAATAGCAAAAAAATCAAGGAGTTTTAAAAAAATAAAATGATAGTTTAAAATAAACTAATTACTGTGTTATAAAAAATAATATTATTGTCAGTTATTTATGCACATTGCAACATTAACAAGATGGAGTCCTTCAAACCTATATGACAAATGGCACTTCATACATAAATCCTACTCGGAATTTCAAAATAATAACCCAGTCTCATTGACATTTAATTGTTCTTTGACAGATGTAGTAGATGCCTATTTAATTACTCTTCGGAAAGAACTTTAATAATTTTAAACACGCAAACGATGTAGAATTAGCAGATTTGAATGATTGACAATGGATTATAATTTTATTGTCTAATTTTACTTGCAAGTACAAAAGTACACCCGAGCTCCATACAATTTTAGACCGACTCCTTTGGAAAACTGTTTTATTAATTAATTCATATATAAAATAATATTGTTTAGTCCTGACTTTTTTCAATGGCTTGAGTATACATTTTTATCAAGTTAAAATATTTATTAGAATAAGTTCAAACACGTCTGCCAGATTTATCTTCATAGTAAATATCATGACTGTTGTTTGTGATTATTATAGAAATCACTGGAATGCAGTGAAAACTATGAAATGAGTGTAACATATTACATGTATGGCGTTGAATGACTGTGTTTGATATAAGTTAATGCATAAATCAAATAAATGTTACAATATGTTTTTCTTCTTACCCCATTTTTAACCCTCGAATTGACCATGTGAAAGTAGAACTCATCGGGATTCTTATCAAGCGTCCTTTTACGCAACAGTTTAAGCGTAGCACCCTTCTCATGATAATCTGATGCTCTCTTCTTGTAATCCTTCTTCTTTTCTAAAAGACCTAAATGTTTCCTGGACTCGGGCTGATGTCTTTCTCTGTGTGTCTTTTGGTTCGCCTTCGCGGCTTTTTTCCACGAGGACATTTTTGTATGATTTGTAACTACACTTGCTACTTTTTATATTGTTTAAATATTCTAACCTTTTACTTGTGTATTAAAATTTACCACTACACAAGTACACGTAAAGCACATTAATAAATTACATTGGATATATTGGATATCCAAAAAATTGAGGGTGACATTACATACTGACAGCTTTAATCACCTCGTGACAACTCGTAACCACTTCAAATATGACAATGACATTTATGTGCATGCAGTGCAGGAACTTTAACATATTTCAGAAAAACTATAAATAAAACATATTTGATCGTATAAAGCCTAGAATACTGGCGCAAAATATAAGGGACGGATCTAAATACAAATTCCATAAAAGTTAGTATCATAGAGTAATCAAGTATCAGTAATAATAAATCATAGATTATTCATTGTTACTGCGTATTGTACTAAACATTTCGTTATCCCATGTTTCCGCTGCTTGGCTGGCAATGCATCAGTATTGCCAAGTATTGCCTTTTGCCCCGGACGTCTATGGGCGAAGGTGACTGTTTACCTTCAGGTAGCTCGTCTGCAAGTTTGCCGGGTAATGACATATATAATAAAACACTTGCTTTGGTGAAGAAAAACATCGTGAGGCAATCTGCATGTGAAAGTTCTCCATGATTACTTTTACTTTATAGTAATTAAGTCTATAGTGAACAACAAGAATATGATAAACAACAGGGATATACATTCAAATCTCAGTATATTATGTCCTTTTACTGTCAGAGGAGACCCGAGCTCAGCAGCGGGACATGATGTAATTATAATGAAAAGGTTAGGTATAGTAAAGACAAGAGTTCCATTTAATGTGTAATCGAAGGTAGTTCTAATTCGCCGTGTCGTTTGATAGCAATTGGTAATTTTACAATAATGAGAAATATAACTTCTAATGCACTGAAGAGACCAACGCCTAAAAACATATTGAAAACTCCACCAAGTGACGCTGTAACAAACAAAACATTGAAAAGGTGCTTTGATGTTGAATAGAAAAAATTGCGAAATATTTTCTACACCCCAACTGACATTTTGTAATAGTTATGACAAGACTGCCCGATACAGTTAGAATTTCTCTGGACATGTTTTGACGTAAAATATATTCATTGTTAATTTGCTATATACTTTCATGTAGGTACATGGTTTATCCCTTGAATTTACAGCCCCGCCTATCCCATAATCAACAGTACCTACAAACATTCTAAAAACAGGAAAAAAAATTGAATACTTACATAGTAGAGTAATCCAAGTTTCTGTGGGACTGACATTAAAATTACGGGAACCACTAATCCGCAGTCGAATGCTTAATACAACGCCATTGGTAGCATTTATGCCTTTACTGAAAAAATAATTATAATAGATAGGTACCTACTGCAGTTTTTAACAACAAGTATGTTTTAAACAAGTTATAATTTTTTAAGGTACATAATTTAAGTAATACTCTGTAGTCTGTAACATATCCTGAGGAATACCCAATTCCCTAACCCTATGCAGAGCTGTGACCTCTACAACATATAATTAAGTTGCAAAGCTAGGTAAAGACAAGCCACTAAACTATATAAAATATTATAGTAGTAGCCATATCCATCGATTTAGTTGCTGCTTTGCGCGTCCCCTTGTCGTACCCACCTAGTAATCGTTGCACTACAGTAACACTAGTTTAATTTACACTTACTATATTTTATCATACGTATAGTTGAATTCATTTATCGGACTTGACTCCAGGGCCATATAGGTGCTAACCTTCTTGCATGGAGGCAAACAGAGGCAAGTTGCGTTATCTGAAATACAACTGATAACGGTAATCCAAGGAGTAATCGTAGCCTATTCTTAAAGAAAAAATCCTTATCACTGCCATCAAACAAATTTCAGATATTAGTGTAAGATTATGTGGGACAACTTGAGCCATGATTTAAATATAATTGAAGTCCTTAGATTAACATGTAACTGTTGTCTAGTAGTGTATTTTATGCACATTACCAACAATGCTCCTAAGGCAGTTGAGCTTGTTAACTGAACACAACATGGGGTTATTGTTTTTGGTGGACTTGTGGCGCAGCGGATCTGCACAGCCGCAAAAGGACTCCGTACATTGCAGCTGTAAGTGAGAACAGGTATTAGGCACGGTTGAAGAAAAATTCGTCCTATAAATATTATTAGAGAAAATTGAAAACATTATTGTAATCATTTCTTTTTAAATAGTCTAAATAAATATTCGTTTTCGAGGTCTGGATGTAATTTTGTAATATAACTAACCGAACCTTTTAATATACACGTATACTGGGCTCCCGGAAAACTTTATATTTTTCTATACACCACGGCGAGTATGAAAAATAGCAAGAAAAAATATTATTATGTGTCTTAATAACAGTGTAGGTGAAAAGTTTTTGAATTACCAAACAATGACTCCTGGAGTACCCTGAGCTGCAGGTGCGGCCCACAAGATCGTGTTCGTCGCTGTCGGACACAGACACGAAGGTAAGCTGCGCGAAGTAGTTGAGTCCAGGCGCGAGAGGTGTCGGCTCCATCAACTCCTCGTTTTCGTACTTGGTGTAAAACTGAACAAACCAATTTATTGTTTTCTGAGCTCATAGCCGCGGAGCTGATACATAGGTTCAGGTTCAACTCAGAAATAACCAGTTTTAGTTATTTACTGACAAGAGAGGATCAACGAAATAATAGTGTATATTGTTTCGTTGAGTTCACCCTGACAACTCACGGGTAGTAGATAAAGTCATGGTAAACATTAAGATACCTACATAACATTTTGACGGAAGTATTGCTCAATGCTCTATTATAGTAAAATTGGTACATACGTAAAATAATGATTTTAATAAATATTGATTCAGTGTTGAATAATCGTTGGGCTCACCTCACATCCATTTAGTAATGAATCATTAGAACATTGCATGCCCAGATGTAATCTCCTTGTTATCTCCAACTTTGCCATTACTGTAGCCTGTATACGGATCCTGTGATATCAAACTTATACTTTACAAAATTAACAAAAAATGTTTTTGTACATCGAACCTGGTTATCGAAATCGAGGGTTTACGAAAACATCACCACTTTTCCATAATAAAACAGCGATATGATTTAGTTTTTTAAGGTGTCATTGGCATGTCTGCAGGAACAACATGTTTTGTTCAGTCTTCAGAGCGATCAGCGCGACTCGGATAGTAATACCTATAGGTACCTTAGTTACTTATTTCGGCAGGAACCAGTTCTAACAGTTATTATAGTGAACATCAAAATGAATAAGTAATAGTGGCCCGATAGCGTAGCACAACCTGATGATCTGATGAAATTAACACATACGTGTGACTGTAAACTGAGCCAAGCTCGGTTATAGTAAAATGAGTGGATCCAATACTCAGCGGTATTGTTTGTACTCACTTAGTCGGATGCATAACGCAGCACACGCCCCACTGCGTGAGCTCCTTCCGGAAGAGCTCGAGGCACGGCAGAGTGGTGGTCTGCCAGCGACAGTTGCGGATGATGTCGCGACACGACGGCGTGTACTTGAACAGGAACTGCTGCAGCGACACGTTATCCCTCTCCAGGATGGTGTCCAGGAGCTCCAGCTGCTCCAGGGTGGCTGGCTTCCGGCGGAGCACGCGGCCCAGTATAGGCGGGAGACGATTTTTGCCGTTAATGCTTATGTTCCTGTTTATAAAGGACACGATACGAGACTGTTCGGTGTACGTGGTTGGTTAACAGATTATTAATATTGTTATGAAAGTTTGATGCTTTTGTGAGTAGATATTGAAAATAAGGACGAGAGACCAAAACAATGAAAACATGTTTTTACCAAAACCAGATATCACGCGTGGCGCTAAATTTCATATCGGGCGGGATGGTTTATTTTTTAGCTTAAGAGATGATGTACTAGAATACGGGCGCAACAAAAGTCCTACGTAGGTGTGCAGAAAATCAATCAACCAGTCCAATGTAGGTAAATAAGCAATGTATCAATGAGAATTGAGACGGTATACAGACGCCGCGACGAGGAAGGCGTTGGCGACGATTTCGGCAGCGGGACAGACTGCGACGAGCGGCATTCGCACGGAAGCGTGGTGCACGCGCAGTTCGTTGACTGTGAGCAGCGCCGGCATCTGCAGGAAGCGCGCCCACAGCACGGCGCACAGCACGCCCGCACAACATGCGCTGGCGCAGCAACACGCCACCCAGCCGACGCTGCGGACAACATGATGACGAACGTGCACTGTTCACATGCGAGCAGACGGGCTGATTACCTGATGGATAGCGATCACCATGGACGTCCGACCGCAATACCCAAATTATAACTAACGCGTTGCCGGTCAAAAGTAATTAAATTTGTTGCATGTTCATGTTGGTATCATGCAATATGATGCAAGTATACCTAATACACACACTCGCTCTAGAAGTAAGCGAACAAACTATTAGGGACACCTATCTGTCACATGAATGTCTATTCTCGTCGGGAGTCGATCCAAAAAGATTTGTAATATCCGTGTAGACGAGTACATCAATTACAAGGATAGAATTTGCCGAAATACTGTTCATCAGGCCAATATGCACTGTATTTGCAAAATATTACCATTAAACAAAAAACTATTGAACGATACTGACCGTTCTGCGAACGTCTACAATAAATTTTTGAATCTGCTTGATCAGCTGCGAATTTCCCCACAGGGTCCCGTTAGGACACTCGCAGCCTCTTTGCACCTTTTCGCTAGTTTAAGTTCTTCTCTGGCTGAGCATTTCACGCTCGCCTCTCTGTCCGCGTGACGCTGTAAAGGCCGCTGCGGCCAAAAGCACGATGTCCATCAGAAACAAACAAAACCGCTGCGCACTATGAGGGAACTTACCGATCTGAATAATATTTAGAGCACAGATACTTGAACCCGTGCAGCGTCGTGGTGCGGTAGAACTGTCTGATCGCTCGCCCGCACGCCGCTTGCTTCATAATCACCCACCTTCCGACTTTTTCTCCATCCGAAACGATTACACGATTCGAGATGAGAGCTTTGCTCTTGTATCTCAGCAAAAATGGTGAAACCTCTATTTTACTTAGTACTTTGTGCTAAGTATCATTTGCAATTGTTTGGTTCATAAGTTGTAATTAACGCTTTACTGACACCGTGTACCAAAACCTGCCAATCCGACACTAGCCCGCCATCAAAAGCGTTTATTTGATAATTGTACTAAACACCGAATATGGTTGCATTATTTCTCGACCACTCAGTAGCATTTACCTTTTAATTGCACTGTTTGACTGTTTGTTTATTACGAATTCATAGATTTCATAGACGTAGTCACATGGTCGGCGTTTTATTACAGCGTTAGTGATGTGGAAACCGTAGTATGACGTACATTTTTACTCAGTTGTGTTTTCGGAGGTGTGCGAAGTCTGCTATATTACAACCGGCCTGCGTAGCGGAATATGAAATGAAACCATTTTATGATACCGAGCGAGACAAATTGTTTCTCTTCCTGCTTCGGAATATTACTGTTTTATAAGTATGATCGGGATTAATACAAAAGACAAAAAAAAAAAATAAGACTATGTGACTTAAATATATTGGATCCATTGTTATGTAACGTTACACTGGCTCGCCTAGATGCCCCTTCTACTTATAAGTGTACTGGAGTTCGGACCACCGCTAAACAATTTCCGCTACTGTGGTACACTTCAATATTTGAAATCGGTTGTTTTACGGTAATAACTCACATACATTGACACCTACAAGTTTAATGTAAAATACATTTGCGTATATACGTTACAAAAAAATCCAATAGACAACAGGATGATACAAAACGTGGCGTTTGTTGTGTCGTATGAACCAGCGCTACAACAGCAACTAGAATTAGCGATCGTTATCGGCTCGATCACACGAGTTATTTACAATCGATTAGCGGCGACCGGTGTGGCTCTAATGAGTGTCCTTCGCTGATCATGGACATTGCTCACTCCGTCATGTCCAAGTGTGCCGCTATATTCTGCACTTTCATGTCCAATAGACTTGGATCCCTTCTTCAATGTCACTTGGCCAGTCCGCTCGTTTGCCATTTATTTATTACTAGCTGTGCTCATAATAATTGCTCATTAATTGCCCGCGTAGAAATCAATGCGTCGCAAAGGTTTTCTCGCGTAAATCCGAATCCCGCAGGATTTCTAAGATAAAAAGAAGACTCGTCGAAGTCCTTGTTCAATGGACATCAGCAATCTTCCAGATTTCCAGTGAAAGTCCCGTCCAGTTCCAGTGAAAGTCAGTCCAGCCGTTCCAAAGATTACCCGGATCAAACAGACGGGCAACATTTTAAAAATTGTTGTTTTGACAAATGTACCGTGTGAACATACATAATGTTATTATGCATTTAGTAAAAACCGGTTATTTTAATATTACAAACCTTTGTTAAATATTTATGTTACAAACAGACAATCTAAATTTTATTTCCTTGTATAGATGATAACATGAGACTTTTGATAAAGCAGTTAGACACTAACGACTGCTTATAATTTGATGACTTTTTTTTATAGGATTAGTCAAAAATAATACAAACAAAATCCACAACATCCATTTATTTAGATAAATATTTTTATTTAAATTTAATAGAAATATGAGCATTACAATTAAATTCAACAGGAGTACACAGATTAAAATGCATAATATTGTTTATTAATATCCTAGCGACTAAATCAACAGCCACCGAGCGACCGTGTTCGCGCCCACAGCCGACCCTCCCTGATCAAATGTTGTACGTCGCGAACCTCATCCCCACCTGGGCCGCACCGACATAACTAAGCTTTCATCTTTTCACGTACCAGCAGTTGATAGTCCACAACTGGGCATGGTAACTGTCTGAGGGCCCCGGTCGGGGACAACAATCGAGAGAGACGTATGGCAATGGGTTACGTCGTGACCATAGACAACACCAGAACCTGTCACCGTCATCCTATTAGCTGAGTTGCAGAACAACACTGATTACAAGACCACCGTACTTGGTGACGTCAACTTGTATTTAGCTGTGACAAATATAAAACAGTTGTATTACACAGAAATAAAATCCGAATGTCAAGTTCTGTGAGTATACATACAGCTTCACTTCCACGTGTCTCGTCTCCCCACGAAGCCAACCCCCCACCCTCAAACCGGAACGACATGACAACGGTTACACCTACCCAATACATTAAACCGGAGATGTTACGGAAGTGGTTTTATCGGAATCGGAGTTATGAAATTTGGTTTATCGGAGGAACCGCGATCGGAGGCGGCGTTGATGGCAGAAAAGTGACGTGTTAAGGCAAGCCAAATAAAATAAAATATAACAGATCTACAAACTTATGCTAACCGCTATCCGCTATCCTTCAACCTCCGATTTAGATGTTTCGGAAACGGAAGTATAATATCAATCGTACGTTCAGACTTATCGGAATCGGAATCGAACCTCCGTAACATCTCTACATGTAACACAATACTACGACACTAGACACATGTGCTTAACGTTACTATCTACACATTTTACAACAAGCCACATTGCGACGTTCAGTACTTTACATTATAAACTTGTAATATAATATAGTAATAAATAATTGTGATGTTACATAAACATTCAACTATGACGTCAATACATACATAACACTAGCACATACACGGCACACACATATACATTTACAATGACTACTCGCTACTGAAACAATGCATAATAATATAGTTGTATGTTAATATTTTTGCATTTTATTTGGTCTTCAAGGTGTTAGTTTATCAAATTACATTTATAAACGCACACCCACACACTATGGGGCTATGGGCGACATGGGCAAGAACCGAGAGCAAAAAATATTCTGCCAGATTGCACCCAAATAAACGTTTGCCCTCATCAGGCATTTAATAGAAACCGGGGAACTACTCGACTAGCGAGGATACCGAATACCACTGTACAACAGTCTATACTAAACTAGAGTAACAAATTAAAATTGTAATTTTCTACATGTAAGTTCTTATTAATTGTAACATTTATCAATATGACATACATATATAGATATGATGGGGCAACACGCTGGGTCTTCACTATGTACCCTTCCCCTTCCCTAGCTCCCCCCACTGGGTTACAAGTTTTAAGAAGTTATAAATACAATATACACACAATAATTAAATACACTCTAACACGTTAACGTTATTCCTTTACTCTACACAGGAATGTAATTTATTATGCATAAAGTCAGGTGATAACATTAATATTGAAGTTTTAAATAATTTATTTAAGTATGAAATTAAATACTTAAACTGACTATACAGTTGTTGGCACGTAACTTGGCAACATTGTTTAGTTGCGCAGATATAGTATTTTGGGTCTCTTTGGTTATCGTGCGGGATGCCGTCATGCCGGGACGAAACAGTTGGTATTACCAACTGTTGTAGTTGTAAAGGACTCGAGTCTTTTAGTCTTAATTCGATAGACTCGGCTCAATTTTATAGGACTTAGTGAACTAACAGAACTCGGAGTCTTGAGTCGAGCCGAGCTTCAGTCCTATCAGGAAGACTCGAGCGCCAAAATTGAACTCGACTCTTAAAAAGAACTCGAGTCTTAAAAAGAGCTTGAGTCTTAAAACAGCTAGAGTCTTCTTCAAACTGTTCTTCGAAATGCTGACAATGATTTATTTAGAATTTATATCTATCCTTCTATTACATCTGTGACCGAATTAGATAGAGACTCATACCATCTAACTCTCATATATCTCACAAAAGTAACCTTTTATTGGCTGCTTTAAAAAGTAAGACTCCAAACGGAATAGAACTCGAGCGCGACTCGCCACGTAAAAAGGACTCGAGCGCTAAAGAAGACTCGAGTCTCGAGTCTCGAGTTCAAGAGCTCATATAGACTTGAGTTCTCGAGTCTTAGAGTCTTACGGTTATGAGTCGAGTCGTGAAAACTGTCAGCCGAGTTCAAAATTTAGGACTCAAAGACTCGAGTTCTTTACAACTATACCTAAAGCATACAAGTGATTAAGTTTACGTTGGCTGAGCATTTATCATATGTTTACTAAGAGGGTTTCAGCGAGTCAATATCCCAAATAGGTCTTTGATAGAAGATACATCTTTAAAGTCATTTAAATCAGTATCCTTATTAAATATGCTTTTAAACAAATCTGTATTAATATCTTGACTAGTTAACTGTCATCCACTAAGCTTCTACCAATTAAAAAAGCTCTTTGATTACTTGCTACAAAAATACTAAAACTAATTGTATCCTAGTATGTTTTACTTAATTCGATTCATACTTCACAAATTTTTTAAGTTAATTGAGAACATTTTGTTACACTGACAATACTTCAATTCATATTTTTGTACCATTATTTTTAGCATATTAAAAAAACAAAGATTAAAGCAGCAATTGAAAGAGTTTGAAGAACTGCAGGTGAAGAATCCTGAAGAAGCTTTGAAAAAGTTGCAGGAATTGGAAAAAGTTCGTGCATTGGAAAGACATACACTTAGGCACAAGAATACAGGCAAATGGGCAAAGAGTAAATTAGTTAGGGCTAAATATGATAAAGAGGTAAGAAACATGTCTTCACTAAAGTAACACTGGAGACCTTTAAATTTTTAAATGTATAAGGTAGGCTTCTGTTGATACAAATTTCTTGAATAAAATGTTCTGCCTACTGGTTTCAAAATTAACTTCACACTCTGGTTGGGAATGAATTGGCATATCATTAGTAAAAAAAAAACTAGTTGAACCTACGTAATATTCATTCTTTACCTATTGCAATGGGAAGTAACTATGTTTGGTAGTGTTAGTGTCAACATAATTCTATTGTTCAACATCTGATCTTTAGTTTTGTATGAAATTGTGAAACAACTAGATGATTAGATGATTATTATACTAGATGATTATTATTTTGACAACCCCGTAGCCTAGTTGGTAGTGACCCTGCCTGCGAAGCAAGGGGTCCCGGGTTCGATTCCCGACTG